>JAPPVO010000016.1:102813010-103105383 GCA_030407325.1 Camellia japonica | reverse complement strand
AGTCATCAATAATTTTATCTACAAATACAATGTTTTGCACATAACTATTAAAAATAGTGTTATAAAGATTGTTACATTCCTAATTTTTGTCACCATTAAGAATAAAAATCCAAAAAATCTCCCACGAATCAAATAAAATCCTTTTACATCATCATTAGTCTTATTCCAAATAAAAACCAATAACAAAAAAGTGTGTATTGACTTCACATTCTATCTTCTCTCCTCCGAGGGGCACATGTTATGAATTCATCCACTCTCAGAATCATCTCAGTAGCCTCCGTGGCTGACTGCAACACTGCCTACTTCACTTTGAATGCTTCGCATATCCCAAGTTCCTCCATATCTCCTACCTCTAAAAATAAATAACCCCCCCAATGTCACATGCCACCAAATGGCCAAAAATTTATGACAGCTGCCTGGAAAAGATAAATGTAGCTCAAACAGATAGACACCCCACACGTCAAAGATATGAAGGAATTTATCATATGAAAAATGTTTCAGACCACTAATTGACCACTAATGACATGGTATCCCATGAATCCCACTATTGATGTGATAATTAAATGGTGATAGAGAGCTCTAAAAGTAGAGCTCTAAATTAAGCTCTACTTATGTGGCAATGAAAAAAAAAAAAAAAAAGCGACCAAAACATCACATCAATGGTGGACCCCACTCATTAGAGCTCCTTTAGAGCTCTCGGTTTAGAGCTATCAAACATTTTTGGTGATAGTTTGGCCTTTGTTTTTTTTGTTTTTTTTGCACTGCCAGTTCATTAGAGCTAGCATTAGTGCTACCAAATTAGAGTACTGAATCAATGTTGTTTATCATATAAGACGTATTCAGAAGGTGTCAATGAAGTGACCGACATTATAAATTTGATTTTTTAATTAAGACATAATGAAAAAGTAGTCCTCTCCACAACTGTTTGTGCTTCTTAGCCAAGAAGCTAAAGCATGAGAGATTACGCATGCATAATGCATTCATCTATTCTATAATTTAAACTGTATTACTTACAGATCCAGAAATAACATCAATCCCTGCATTGCTTCCTTCCTTGTGGTGCTCTGCTCAGAGCTAGGCAACCAACTCAGCACTGTCCAAACCAGCATTGTCAGCAATGATTGTTGGACTGGCTACGAGTGCCCGTGAGAAAGCTTCAATAGCATGAGATTTCTTCCCAGGAGTCTTCCGGGCCAATTCGTCTACTGCCTTTGCCATGACCATCTCAGGCCATCCACCACCAAGCAAAACCCTGTTGTCATTTACCGTCTGAGACAACACACACAAGGCATCGTGCAGAGACCTTTCAGCTTCATCAAGGACATGATTACCGCCAAAATTAATGAAAAACACAAACATCAAAATCTAACACCGACATCAGTGATAAATCACCGGTATTCTAAATTCCCCAAAAGCAACAAAAGATACATTGTCAAGAAAACCCATGTTATCTTAGCCCAAGTCTAGTGCTCCCACATGCCCAATCATTAAAGTGAAATGACAGTCATCTGAGAAATTAGTTTAGTTAACATTTAAATATGTTTGTGAAGTTCAATCTTTAAACCGAAGTAACTAACAACACAAGTAGGATCACAAAATTGCACTCTCTCTCATATTATCATTTAAGTTAAGAGATGGCAACAGTGTGAAACGATCACAACAGTACAGGAAAAACCAAAGAGAATTACATAAAGCTGCCAAATAATGTACCTTGCACCTCGCAATACTAATGTGCATGCCTGACCTATTTCCACGCTAGAAAAGTGGATCAATTTGTCCTCACCAATCAAAATTTCCTCAATGAGCTTGCAAAGGTTGATGCAATCTCACCACCGGTAACTAGTGCCAGGTGCTCAATCCCATCGAAATCAGCATGTTCAATTGCAAGTATTCTTGCATCAGCAAAGAGTTCATCTGGAAAATTGTAGATTAACTGTCGGTCAACAAAGTAGTTTATCCCAAGAGCTATAATCTTTTGCACCTTCTCCCTCATCTTTTTCTTCTCAGCCCCTTCAATCTCAGCAACCCTAGACATTGAATCAACGCGAACACGGGCACCATAAATTTTTACTTTATCTGTGTCCATTGCAGTATTTGCCACCAAGATCTTCGCATTTTCAATGTGTTTCGGTCCAATACCTATTTTCTTGTCTAGAATGAATTGCCAGAGAACAAAATACCAATTACACTAGAAAACATTAAGCAGAACAAGCTCAAAATATCATATAGAAGAAAATAAGATGAAATAAAGGATAACTGATCCTTCTTTTGGTTGCTAACAAAAAGAGAAGGAAAGGCAAATGCAATTTGAACTCTGGAATTGTTTTTTTTCCTTGTGTATTCACAAAAAGTGAACTTGGTGGCACAAAGCTTGAGAAGATACTGGACCTTCTTGGCAATTTCTCCACAAACACAAAACCCTGTCAGTTATGTTGAAATAAAATTCATTTTTGGTGCGTGACACCACACACACACGCGCGCGCGCGCGCGCGCACACACACACACACAGAGGGTTTCAGCCTAGTGCCCTCTGAATGGGAACATGCATAATATTCTCATTTTTCTAGATGAAAATTATACTAACTGGATTTTTTTATTTTCTTTTTAAGGTATAAAAGTCATACTAACTAGTAGCCGCAATAGAAGATAACCAACTCAACAAAGCCAACGTGAGACTGAGTTGAGTAGACGTTTCTATGTGCCAAAACCTCAAAATATGCAAATTTTAACATTCAAAATAATCCCTAGCTTTTCTCAGAAACCAAAAAGAGATTTGGGTAAAGCTGTCTATGCAGTTGTAGACATGTCAAAAGAATGATACAAGGACTAAGAGTTTTAGAAATGTCAAAGAAAGCATAAACATACAGGAAGGAACTCATCAGCCAAAAGTCTGGTAAAAGCAAGTCCCCCTCTATATTAGGTATGAAAGCAATGCTAGCTAAATCACATCAAATGAATTTCACAAGTTAAGATACCTACCCCTCATCTAAAAATAAATCCTTTAGCGATCCTCCAGGCTTCTTAATAATCTTAATGGCCTCCAAGTTTGTGTTGCCTTGCCATTTCCATGAAAATAATCAGCACAACAATAAAGGATAAAATAATATTTCATATGACCAGCAGTGTACAACAATAGGAGCCGTCTGAATGTACAAAGGAGATTGTAAATTACTAATCAAAGTGAAAAGAAAGAAGAATAGTAGAGAAAAAAACTGCGCATTGCTTGATACAAATAAGATCCTTTTTGAAATACATGAAGGACACACAAAACATCAAGAAAATGAGAAGAGGGACACAAATTGCTCTTTCAAAGAAATTAAGGCTAAGGAGTTCAATGCATCTGCAAATGAGGGACATAATTCCACATAAAGCCCTAACCATATGGGCATATGCAATAAGAAATAAAAAGATTTAAAAGCCAACCATGGCAGAGCCAGAATCTTCTATTGGTGAAAGTTGGGAAGTGGAGCCATGGGTCATACTTCGGATTTAGATCCTCTTCATGAGGCTTGTCAACAAAAATAAACAATGCAATGAATGGATTTTTTTAATTAATGATCAATTACAGGTTACAAACTAGGACAGAAACTATCCAACCTTGTCATACAATGCAACTTACATCCTCTAACTAAAACAACTAAATGTGTATGAATTACTCACCTGTAGCCTCATAACAGCATCAACAGCTAGGTTTGCAAAATGTTCCTCATCCTGGGAGAGTATTTTAGAACTCAAAGTAGTCATTGCAATCTTCATCAAGTCTTCCTTGAATTTCTCTGCATTATCCAACAATGTAAAGCAAATAAGATATCACCAGAATTACAGAAAATTAAAGTGATGTTAGATGTGCAAATGCAGGAAAAATTACCTACCAAGACTAGAAAGACAAAAAAATAAAAAATAAAAAATAAAAAATAATAAAATAATAAAATAATAAAAAATAAAAAATAAAATTTGGCAAAATCAAAACAGGGACATGATGCCAAGAAACTCATTCGATGTGCGAATGCAGGGTGAAATTACCTACCAAACCAAAACAATGGCAAAATCCATTTTACCCACCAATGGTTTGGCCCTGAAACACTTCACCCTCTGACATCCAAAATGCCCTAACATGGTTTTGGACTAAAATGCAGAAAAATAACGGAAAATGAAAGCAGGGTCTTGATGGTAAGAAACTGTCATCCCATTTAAAATAAACTTCCAACAGACAAAAACTAATCCAGCCTATATGTTCCACCATTAATGTCTAAAATGGTTCATAATAAGAATTTATCAACTATGAAAAGCTACAAGGGATAAACCAAGAAACAATGGTATTTGATAGTCAACATCAATAAAAGATACTTGCATCCTCTTTATTATCTATCACCTTCTGCAGCAAACCATTGCGAGCGCACTCAGCAGCCATTCGATTACCTGAAGAAATGAAACAGGTACCATGAAAAACTCACATCAAACAAATCGCACTCGGTGAAGAAAAAAAAAAAACATCTGACTTTATGCACAAAGCACATTCAGGCATAAGCTATAAGAAGAGAATGTTAACATGAAACACAAAAAATTTGGTAGCACAAATTTGAGATAGAAAACAATTAATTAAAACCTAAACAATTCTCGCATAGAAGTTGGCAAATTCTCCTAATAAGATTATCTAAAACTAAAATGAATTTTGAAAACAAGTCCATGTAGTAGGTCTAGACATGTTTTAAATGTAAAACGTGTTAAGGAAAATCGATGTGATTCCCCACAAGTAAATCAATCAATGGGAATAAAAACTAATGCGGAAAAATTAAATCAAAGGCAACACAAGAATTTTTACGTGGTTCCCTCAATGTGAGGTACGTCCACGGGATCGAAATCCGATTCCACTATCAACCAAATAAGTTCCAAACGATTACAAACGAGACACTAATGGTCTCACAAAACCACCCTTAGGTGAATTCCAAATAATCACAAATAAACAAGAGGAAAGACCTCACCAAATAGATGAACCAAAATCTTCAGAACCAGAGTTGAAGAAGACCCAAAATAACGAACCAAACACCAACCGAAGATGCCAAAACCGAGCTTCAAAAAACGAAATTGACCCAATATAATCTTCGGCACTTTCAAGAGATGTAAGCCGCCACTTTTCTTGTGTGTATGAACCAAAACATTGCCTCCAATATAATATAATATAATGAATCTAGGGTTTTGTAATCAAACCCTAATTGTATCCAAATTGGATTGGGCCTCCACAAATATAATATATAAAAATATATTATACTAAACCAAGCCAAATTAAAACTCTTTTTCCAAAACCAATTGGGTCCCACACTCCAATAAGGAGGTATACCCAACAATTCTCCCCCTACCGACTTAGGTGGAGACATCAACCATACCCGCCAAAGTTCGACACTTTAAATGTTTGTCCCTCGACAAAGTCTTAGTCACATATCTGAAATATTATCATCTGTGTGAACCTTTTCGAGAGTTGCAACAATTTCGAATCTAACACATCACGAATCCAATGGTATCTCACATCAATGTGTTTCGATCTCGAATGAAAAGTAGAATTTTTACTCAAGTGAATAGCACTTTGACTATCACAATAAAGCACATACTTTTCTTGCTTCAAACCCAACTCTTGCAAAAATTTCTTCAACCATAACTCTTCTTTGCAAGCTTCTGTAATGGCAATAAATTCAGCTTCGGTAGTTGAGAGAGCAACACATTTTTGTAATTTAGATTGCCATGCCACAGCTCCCCCTGCAAAAGTCATCAAATACCCCGAAGTAGATTTCCTAGAATCAACATCACCAGCCATGTCAGAATCTGTGAACCCATCAAGCATCGGCTTACCATCCCCAAAACACAAACACACCTTCGAAGTCCCTCGAAGATATCTTAGAATCCATTTTACCGCTGCCCAATGTTCTTTACCCGGATTAGAGAGAAAACGACTCACCACACCAACGGCGTGAGCAATATCCGGCCTTGTACAAACCATGGCGTACATCAAAGAACCAACTGCTGAAGCATAAGGAACTTTCAACATCTCTTCTTTGTCTTTCTCACTTGTAGGACATTGATTCGAACTAAGTTTGAAGTGACCGCAAGTGGACAACCAACCGGCTTTGCTTTATCCATGTTGAACCTCTCAAGAACTTTCTCAATGTAGCTCTCTTGAGACAACCAAATCAGTCCCTCTTTGCGATCACGAACAATTTTCATACCAAGTATTTGCTTTGCCGGTCCCAAATCTTTCATAGCAAAAGACTTGCTCAACTCCAACTTCAACTTGTTAATCATGGTAGAATCTTGACCCACAATTAACATGTCATCAACATAAAGCAAAAGAATAATAAATTTGCCATCCGGGAAATTTTTCACAAACACACAATGGTCCGAAGTGGTTTTAGAAAAACCATTATTCATCATGAAAGAGTCAAATTTTTTGTACCATTGCCGTGGAGCTTGCTTGAGGACCATACAAACTTTTCTTCAATTTGCAAACAAATTTCTCTTTCCCTTTCTCCACAAAACCTTCCGGTTGCTCCATGTAAATTTCTTCTTCAAGATCACCATGAAGAAATGCGGTCTTCACATCAAGTTGCTCAACTTCAAGGTTCATACTTGCAGCCATGCCAAGTACAACCCGAATAGAAGACATCTTCACAACCGGCGAGAAAATCTCATCAAAGTCAATGCCTTTCTTTTGCCCAAAGCCTTTCACAACAAGACGTGCT
This sequence comes from Camellia japonica, assembly GCA_030407325.1. Classification (NCBI taxonomy): domain Eukaryota; kingdom Viridiplantae; phylum Streptophyta; class Magnoliopsida; order Ericales; family Theaceae; genus Camellia; species Camellia japonica. Next base: position 103,098,652 of record JAPPVO010000016.1, on the reverse strand, counting down.
TTGTACCTCAGATTCTTCCTATCATTCTTCAATTTGAAAACCCACTTATTTTTCAGAATTTTCCTCCCTTAGGCAACTTCACTAATCAAGGTGTGATTTTCAAGTAAGGAGTTCATCTCCTCTTCCATGGCCTTTTTCCAATCACCTTTCTTTGCATGCTCAATTGCTTCTTGGTAGCTCTCGGCTCCCCTTGATCAGAAATCAACACAAATTCATTGGGAGGATACTTTCTTGAAGGTTGTCGGTCCCTTGTAGATTTCTAACTCAAGTTGTGGTGGCGGTTCTTGAGTTGGATGCTCTTCCTCAATTTCTGGCTCAACTTCATTAGGATTAGCATCATCCTCCACATCTTCAATAGGTGGCTGCACATCTCCCCCATTTTCATCATCAACTGAAGATGAAGGAGATGGATCCATGTCAATGAGATCACTAGTTTTTGGCTCCGGTTGATCACCTTTGCCAAAGTCTTCAATTGTTTGGTCTTCAAGAAACACAACATCACGGCTTCGAATGACTTTCTTGTCGACCGGATCCCACAATCTATACCCGAATTCATCACGCCTATAGCCAAGAAAAATACATTGTCTTGACTTACTATCAAGCTTGGACCTCTCATCCTTTGGAATGTGAACAAAAGCTCGGCAACCAAACACTCTCAAGTGCTCATAAGACACATCTTTGCCAGTCCAAACTCTTTCAGGAACATCACCATTCAAAGGATAGCAAGGAGACAAATTGATCACGTCAACCGCTGTACTCATTGCCTCACCCCAAAAGGATCTTGGCAATTTAGCTTGTGAAAGCAAACACCTTGTTCTTTCACAATGGTGCGGTTCATCCTCTCGGCAACGCCATTTTGTTGAGGAGTCTTCTTAACTGTCTTTTGGTGCCGAATACCTTGGCTGCGACAATACTCATCAAATGGCCCAATGTATTCACCACCATTGTCTGTTCGGATGCACTTCAATTTCTGCCCTGTTTCTCTTTCAACCATGGCCTGAAAATGCTTAAATACTTCTAGAACTTGATCTTTAGTTTTTAGTAGATAAGCCCAAACTTTCCTTGAATAATCATCAATGAAAGTAACAAAATAAAGTGCACCACCATGTGTTCTAACTTTTAAAGGACCACAAACATCCGAATGAATCAACTCCAAAACATTTTCTTTTCTAGAAGCAACATTTTTATGAAAAGAAACTCTATGTTGTTTACCCGCCAAACAATGAACACAAGTTTTAAGATGTGTACCTTTCAAACCGGGTAGAAGCTCTTTCTTGAACAAAACTTGCAGCCCCTTTTCACTCATGTGCCAAGCCGCTTGTGCCACAATTCGGTAGAAGTATCATCTTCAAGTGCATTGACAACACCTTTACAAATTTTTCCTTGCATCGAATAAAGTGTATGAGTCTTCTTGCACTTAGCCACCACCAAAGAACCCTTTGTGAGCTTCCATATTCCATCACCAAATTTGTTGTTGAAGCCTTCATCATCTAGCTTCCCAGTAGAGATCAAATTGAGGCGAATGTCGGGAACATGCCTCACATCTTTAAGCAACAACTTGCAGCCCAAATTTGTTTCCAAGCAAACATCACCCATGCCGATAATCTTGGACAAACCTTCATTACCCATTCGAACAGAACCATAATCTCCTGCAGTGTAGGTAGTGAAGAAATCAACTCGAGAAGTCACATGAAAAGAAGCACCAGAATCAATCACCCAACTGCTCTCTTGGCCCACAAAATTGATACAATCATCTTCACAAACGACCATGAGATCATCGGTAGTAACTGCCGTTGTGTCTTCTTGCTTCTTATCCACACTTTTGTCACGCCTTTTCTCCTTGTTCTTGAGCTTTCGGCATTCTCGCTTCATGTGCCCTTTCTCATGGCAATAATAACACTCAACGTCTTTCTTTGAAAAAGAACCATCTCTTGACTTGTCACGGCTTTGATCACGACCATGAGGAGTCTTACTCCTCCCCCTTGTTTTGCTTCGGCCTCTCACAACAAATGCTTCCGAATGAGAGGAACCCGCTGATTTTCTTCTAGTTTCTTCATTCAACAAGCTACTAGTGACTTGGCCCATTGTGACAACTCCATCGGGCGCCGAATTACTAACTGTCACAACCAAAGTCTCCCAACTTTCGGGCAAAGAACTAAGTAGCATCAAAGCCTGCAACTCATCATCAAAAATAATTTTCATAGAAGCAAGTTGGTTAACAATACTCTTTATTTCATTCAGATGTTCCGGAATAGGGCTGCCCTCTTTATATTTTAAATTAACCAACTTACGAAACAGAAAGGCTTTATTTGTGGCTGATTTTCTATCATAAAGACTCTCTAATTTTTTCCATAAATCATGTGCTGAAGTTTCAGTAGCAACATGATGAAACACACTGTCATCAATCCATTGACGGATAACACCAACGGCTTTTCGATTAAGCCTCTTCCACTCATCATCTTTCATATCAGCAGGTTTGCCACTATCACCCTCAATGGGTCCATACAAGTCTTTACAAAATAATAGGTCCTCCATTTTAGTTTTCCAAGTTACCCAATTACTTCCATTGAAGCTAGACATGCGACCCACATTCCCCTCCATTGATTTACACAAATAAATAACCCAAATAAACCGTAAGCTCTGATACCAGTTGTTAGGGAAAATCGATGTGATTCCCCACAAGTAAATCAATCAATGGGAATAAAAACTAATGCGGAAAAATTAAATCAAAGGCAACACAAGAATTTTTACGTGGTTCCCTCAATGTGAGGTACGTCCACGGGATCGAAATCCGATTCCACTATCAACCAAATAAGTTCCAAACGATTACAAACGAGACACTAATGGTCTCACAAAACCACCCTTAGGTGAATTCCAAATAATCACAAATAAACAAGAGGAAAGACCTCACCAAATAGATGAACCAAAATCTTCAGAACCAGAGTTGAAGAAGACCCAAAATAACGAACCAAACACCAACCGAAGATGCCAAAACCAAGCTTCAAAAAACGAAATTGACCCAATATAATTCGGCACTGTTTACCAAGAGAGTAAGCCGCCACTTTCTTGTGTGTTGAACCAACAAATGCCTCCAATATATATATATATAATGAATCTAGGGTTTTGTAATCAAACCCTAATTGTATCCAAATTGGATTGGGCCTCCACAAATATAATATATAAAAATATATTATACTAAACCAAGCCAAATTAAAACTCTTTTTCCAAAACCAATTGGGTCCCACACTCCAATAAGGAGGTATACCCAACAAAACGAACATGTGCCGTTCAATAGGAAATCAGAACACAGCCATAAAATTAAACTAGCTTTAAGAATGAAATGCAATACAAATGGGAAATAGATAGTGGTGGCAATTCTCTCACACGATTGAACCAAAGTGAGGTAAAATAAAGGGAAAATATATCCATAGTTCTTATTAGTTTAATGTGTCACATCAATCGAATCATAAGACCAAACTTCACACACACATATATAATATATATATTATATATTTTTATCTAATTGATAATGCCTATTTAGAAATTGCATTGAACTTAGGGGACAAATAGTCTACTCACTCTTCTTAAATTTATTGAGCAGGTGGTGTCTTTGGAATCATCCATTCTCTTTTGAATGAACCATTCATTGTGCCTTCATTTTTTTGTTCAAATTCGTAGCTGATATTTTCAAGGGTTAATTATATCAAGATCCTTTTAATTATTAGCGAATATCACATTATCCTCTCTAATTTATGAACTCGTACCTATTGATCCTTCAACAATAAAAACATACAAATACACCATTTTAAAGGTGGTCAATAAGAAGTGAAAGTGATACATTTTTATAGTTAAAAGGTTTGCAATGTACAAGTTCATAGATGAAGTAGTTAAGTTAACATTTACTAATAGTTGAGGGGGTATTCGTGTAATTAACCTTATTTCCAATTGAACTACTGATAAAGTGAGGAAGGGCATGTGACTCCCCTTATTTCCAATTGAACTACTGATAAAGTGAGAAATGCCAAAATTAATACAATTGAAACTAAAGAAATGAAATTGACACAACTAATAAAACAAATTGCAAAGAACACATGTATAATTTTTTCTAAAATAAAAAAATCCGGAGTCAAAATTAAATAAATGAAAAATATAATGATCAAAGTAATAGTACTAGTAAAATTTGGTGTAAATTTTTTTTTCCCCACGGATTTGCAATAATTAGCCCCAAAATACTACTAATTTATAATTTTCTCTCCCCCCAAAAAAAAAAATAAATAAATAAATAAAGGATTGTTTAGGATGTTCTAAATAAGTGCACTTTTTGGCTTTTTATGAAATATGAGTTGTATATGGGTTGAGTTTAAAGTGATGTGGTAGAGAGGTGATGTGACTTAAATAAAATGATATGACTTAAATAGAATAATAACTTTTTGACTTTTTAATTTTTTAGAGAATGACAAACAACTGAAGTATCCATCATGTGGTGTGAGATTACTTATTGGAGCCATCACAACACTGATGCACTTGGACCATCACCAGCGTATTATCTTATTTCAATTTTGTTAATATTATATTTTAGTATATTATAGGATTATTCAATTTTTATCGCACGATGTCATCATACGTACCTAAATATAGTATTCAAACTATCTTTAAATTAAAATAATTGTAATCCAATAATTAATTTTTAAAAATTCAACTCATTAACTTAATTTAAACTAATATTAATAAATAAAATTAGATGATTAGTATTTTATGGTAGAATGCCTTCAAATTATATTTTGAATTAAAATTATTTCAATATGACGGCTAGTTTTAAAAAAATAATTTTTTTTAATGTAATTGAATTTATATGGCAAAAAAATACATGATATAACATGTTTTAGAACAACATAGTAAATTTTAAAAAGTTCAATTGTTAAACATTTATCGTGCTTACTTATTTTGGGAAGTATAAAAAAATTAATTTATTAGTTTTTTTTTTTTTAAATGTGTAAAAAAATTAAAAAATAAAAAGAAAATATAATCCAAATAAGTTAATAAATCAATAAATTAGTTTTTTTTTTTTTCTTCCTAATTGTCAAAATAGGTCAATTTGGACATGACAAATAACAAACTGTTTCGAGTGTGCGTTTATATCCATCGTGCTAAATTACAACGACATCATTAATAGCTACTACATAGAGTGGAAACATAACTATGGAGATAAGAAGGGTAGGGTATTAGATGATGTAAAAAGATTGTTTGGTGCGACTTATCTGAGTTGTTTTAATTTTAGTTATTTTGAGAGTTTTATATCAGATTATTTGATGTAATTTCTTCTTAAAGTTTATTATGTTAAAATAATTTAAATAAATTAAAAAAAAATATTAATTTTTTAAAATTAAGGAGTGTTTTTTGTTTTTACCTTATCAACTTTTAATTTATAACAACATACACCAAATAGGCCAAAAGCCTATTGTCATTGAAATTTGTGGTGGAAATTTTGTGTGTAAAATGGAATTGTAGACCAATACCAGTTTAAACAGTGTTGCTATAAATGGAAGAGCTTAAAATTTTGGAATACTTAGTGTAAATTTTAATAAGTAAACTTATTATCTAATAGGTCTTATGGGAAAAATTTGTTATAAAAAAATTTTATTAATTATAAATTTTAACGATAATTTATAAAAATCATGACAAAAAAAAGTTACTAATTGTCAATTTTTAGCGATATATAAAAAATTGTCACAAATTTTTTTCTAGCGATAATTTTATTAAGATTTATTTTCAATAGGACTTGATGAAAATTAAGTCCAACTATTAAGACTTATTGATAATTTACCTACAATTTTTGTTCTAGTATGAAGAGCCCTTTCTGTTTTTTGATTGTGAGGCATAAGATGACATTACAGGGAAGCTTTGGCATCATAAAGTGGAGCTTTCATTTCTTCTCCAGATGTTCCTTTATGCAACGCTGTGTTTGGATCTTTTTTTTACTTCTCATTTCTTTTATACTTAAATCTTGATAATCTTAAATTCTCCAAAATGAGACGCCATCGAAATTCTTATCAGTACTTTATATAAGATTAGGTCATATATGCTCACAACCAGGGGCGGAGCCACCTAAGACTTAGGGGAGTCACATGCCCTCCCTAAACTTTTAATATTTATATTATTACCCATATAGATAAAGATTATGTATTATGTATCGTTTATAAAATTATAATAGTGACCCTCTTTAAATTATGTAAAACTTTTTGCTTTTTTAAAATTTTAAAAATTCTCTATTTTATTATTTTGATTATTCTTGTACACTTTTAATTAATAGGTCAAGGTAAGAATTGAATAATTGATAATTCAATTTTATTATGAGATTTGTTTAGTTGTTTATTTCTCCTCATTGCTTTTTTTTTTTTTTTGAGTTGATAGGATTGAATTTATTGATTATTTGGTTAATGAAATTTAGTTATTGATTGTGGATATGCAAGTCACCTTAATGTAAATATAAGAATAATTGTAATAAAAATAAAATAAAAATGTATAAGTTTAATAATATCTCATTGTTACTTGTTATGGGGGGAGAAAAAAAAAAAACTAATGTTATGATTAATGTGTACCCCCTTTACATTAAATTTCTAACTCCACCACTGCTCACAATCTCATTTTTGTTGTTGGTAACACCGAAGTAATGGTGGCAATACCTTTGAGATTAGGCAATGTTTGGCTTGTGGAGGGAAAAAGAAAAGACATAAAAAATCCACGAACCAATCCAAACAAAGCCTTACTGATGATCGTTGTTATCCACAAGTGACTATGCTGGTTCTATTAGAGATGACTCACTAATTGTGAGCCAACAAAGAATGCACCATGAAGTATTCTTTTTTTGATTCAGAAAATGGATATGCAGATAGACTACTCTAACATATTCGTCAGGGAGTATTATTCCTTAGCATCTACAGCATATCTGCAGGGAACCCCACTGCACCTACGTCGGGGCCGAAGCTTAAGTCCCCGCGTGCTCCAGACGCTAAGGAGTATGTTTAACCCCAATAAGAGGTTATGGAGACTCGAACCCAAGCCTTGAGCGAGAGATTCGAAGGTCTTATCCGCTGAACCAACCCCTTGTTAGTGCACCATGAAGTATTAATCTTCAAACCTTCAAACCGTACTTGTTAAAATGTTTTCCGTGTTTTCCACACATCATATTAATATAGATAGAATAATATTGTACCAATCGATCCACATGTTTATATGTTGTATCGATCCAATTGCCTATCCAATCAATTCCCCCCTTCATACAGTATTCAAGCTTTTCTCGTATTATCTTCTTAATTTTTTTTCATGCAGATTATTATATAAATCGTAAAATTATTCTTCTATATTTTTATATTGATTCAAAGTTACACCAAACACATAACTTCAAGCCAAGCTCTTGCTGCTATGCTGCTTTTGAAATTTTCAAAGGAATACTTTATGGCAACGTTTGATTTGCAAACTGATTGTTGCTATACTAAGAGGAAGTTTGGAAGAGTGATTCTACTTACATAATTAGTTTTCTCTTTACTTTTTGTAAATGACTAAAATTAAATATATTTTATTATTTTTTTCCACCCATTGTTTTTCAATACACTGCTCTTCTTTCCTTTTCAGTTTTTCTTTTTTGCTACATATCTTTTTTCAAAAAATGAGAATCATAGTGTTTTGAATATAGAAAAAAAAGCAATGGATGAAGAAACGGTAGTGAAGAAACATCAAAAAACTAAAATGGTGAGTTTTTTTTTATTTGTTTGGTAGGTTTTTATTTCTTTTTTTAAGAAAGTTCTTCGACTTTTGTTCGGTATGTCAAAATTGAACAAAATAAAATAGTCCGGAATAACATTGCCGAACAAAAAATATATGTCTCGTAACACACTGTCGAATAAAAGATACATTTCCGATAACCCAATGCTAAACGTTTTTAATTTGTTTAGTAACTTATTATCGTGCTTTTCCAGTCTCATTTTTTTATATTTTTTTGTTTTTTTGTTTGGAAAGATTATGCTTCTACTCATTGCAACAATACAAGTACAATCATCGGGCTGCTAAACTTCTTAGCGGGCACTCATTTGTTGGTAGATTATCTAAGAAGGAAACATCCATGTTAGTTGACATGTCAAAGAGTATGATGTGACCAAAAGAGGCATTGATTACATTGAAATGAAGAGATGTTTTTAATGTGACAACAATGAAAACAATCTACAACGCACGTAAAGCGACAAGTGGTTGGATAAATTTATTTTAGTTCAGCAACATGACACTCGAGTAATCTAATTTGTATAGTAATGTATTACGAAACAAGCACTTCACAAATGGGCTCCAACTAATTTCTTCTTAAAGTAAAGTAAACTCATCCAATCGAACGGCAACAAATGGTTGGAAAAAATTAGTTTGTCTAGTAACACGGCATTAGAGTAATTCAAATTCTTTAGTATTGTATTATCAAAAACTATTTGTGTAAAGAGACAAAACTGAAAGGGTTTTGAAGAGTTTTTAGTTTAGGATTAATTTTGGTAGTATAATGGGTATAATAAAAATCACATTTTTTTTAATAGTGTAATGAGATGGAAGGTGTAAAAAGGTAAATTAGTGGTGTAAGTAAAATTTCTCAATTTGGAAACTAGTTTTTTTAGCCAAAAAATCACTACCAAAAATCAATTTTTCTCACATTTTTTGCATATATTTTTGTAAAAAGTTAAAAAAAACTAACTAAAAATAACTAATTTTTCCAAAACAATCCTAACTTTCAAATTTTCAAATAAATACTTTATGGCCTCGTTTGATTCACAAACTAAATTAGGTTTCGGAATTACAATTTCACAATAATTTAAAATGAGGAGGGCATTTTTCAAATCTTGTAATATAAGTGTTATTACAAAATAAGTTGTCCTACCCCTCTCTGACAATAATCTTGCATATGAAGGAGAAAAGACTTTGTCGAAATTAGTTATTCTGAGTTAGAATGTTTGAACTAAATGCAAGATAAATTTAAGAATTTTTGGTCAAAACACCCTCGTTACTTGTATTAGGAAAATGACACATTAATTAAATTTAAGAAAAAAAACTTCCTGATTTTATTTTTTTAGGTTTAAAGGATAGAAAAAGGAATATTTACTAATAAATCTTATCTCACAAATAAGTACTTCAATTAGTTCTAAGTTTTTTTTATGGATCTATTAAATCCTATCAGTGGAGAGTTTCTTTCTGTATGATCTTATTTTTTTATTTTGGTAGTGTTTTGGTGGACAGCTATACCCTTTTATTAATGTGATAGGTATAATGTGATACTTCAATGCGGCAAATATGAATATGATACTTCAACGATGTGACAGTTCAAAAAAATAAAATACTTCTAGTGTACTTTTTCTAAATATGACAACATGGCAGATATGATGTAACATTCCAAAACTTTTACTTCAAAAAAAATAAAAACTCCTTAGTGTTTTTTTTCCAAATGTGACAATGTAGCGGGTATGATGTGATACTTCAAAAAAATAAAAACTCTTTATTGTACTTTTCTCAAACGTGACAACGTGGCGGTATGATGTGACTTTCTAAAAGAAATTAAAAACTCCTTAGTATACTTTTCTCAAGCGTGACAACGTGACAAGTATGATGTAACACTCCAAAAAAACTTCTTAATGTACTTTTCCCAAATGTGACAACGTGGTGGGTATGATGTGACACTTAAAAAAAATAAAAACTCCTTAGTGTACTTTTCTCAAATAACAACGTGAAACGTGACAACATGTAGCAGGTATGATATGACACTCTAAAAAAAAATTAAAAACTCCTTAGTGTACTTTTCTCAAACATGACAACGTGACGGATATGATGTAACACTTTAAAAAAAAAAATTCCTTAGTATACTTTTTCCAAACGTGACAACGTAGTGGGTATAATGTGACACTCTAAAAAAAATTCAAAACTCCTTAGTGTACCTTTTCCAAACGTGACATGTGGCACTGTAACGTAACGAGTATGATGTGACACTCTAAAAAAATTTAAAAACTCTTTAGTGTACTTTTTCTAAATGTGACACTCCAATGTGGCAAACAAATGAGTCATTATACATCTAAAAGGACTAAATAAATCACAATAAAAAATATAGCACTTGGGTGTATTTGATTGGGGGGATTATTCACTGTTCGGATTGTTTATCCGAAGGAGTGAGTAGTCCATCGTTTGTTTTTTTTTTATTATCCCCCATATGGGAGATTATACTATTCCGAGGGGAGGGGGTGTCGGACAATTTTGGAGAGACTATTTACTGTTGGGATTAGGTGGTAAAATGACCATTTTGACCCTCTACTATTTAATTATGTATTATATTTAGTAAAATTCAATAAAATTTAAATGTCTCAATTTAAAAATAAAATATTTTTTTAAAAACTTTTTATTGATGATTTATTTATTTAATTTTTTGTAAATATTTTTTATAGATATTTTATTGATGTTTTATTTTAAAATTTTGCTTATATTTTATTTAATTTCATTATTTAAATTTTAATAGATGTTTCATTTAATTTTATTGTTTAATTATTATATTTTTAAAAACAAATTTATTTGAAATTTTAATTAAAAAAATAACATATATTTTATTGATATTTTATTTATTTAATTTTTAAAAAATAAATTTATTTAATTGTGCAAAAAATAAAATAAAATAAATTTTTGTTTAATCTAGCTAAAAATAATTAAAATATTAAAGATATGTTTAATATTGCTATTACTTAGTAAACAATTCCGTCCAACCAAACATTGGATTCACTAAAAATAATCATTTCCAGACATCTAATCCTATGAGAAAACAAACACAGGATACATATCCAATCCAACCAAATAGTCCGGGGCATTCACAGTCATAGGATTCAAGTCCGATGGTTTCTAATTCCCCCTTATCCAGTCCGTCCAATCAACATATCCTATATGAATTACAAGTCCAAAATATAAAACTTATTGGCCAATCTCCCTAAAAAAATATATCATAAATTAAATTAATGACAACAACTGTGTCCATTGTAAGAGTCAATTTTATTTTCATATTCATCTGTGTCTCTGTTACAACTCTCTCTCTCTCTCTCTCTCTCTCTCTCCTCTAACTTTCTCAGTTTTCTTTCTTCTACACCTCTCTTTCTTCTCTCTTCTCCATCTCTCTCAATGTTTTGTTTAATATTTCTACTAGCAATGGAAAAATCGTAGTAAGCGTGGCAGTTGGTAATGGTGATGATGTTAAATTTATTGTTTAATGTTAAATTGATACAATAAAATTTTACTATCATTCTAGTAAAATTTTACTGTTTAAGTAAATTTTGAATATATCTCTTTTTTTTTTTTTTTTCCTGGTGGTGGTGGTTGTTGGGGGTGTACGCGGTGTGATTTGATCGGTTTGAGAGAAATTATAAATTGAATAGTGGATTGGCAAATCGTTGTTTGGATAGTTTTGGACGGATTGACAGATTGAAGAATATTTTAACTAATTATCAAATATTTACAAAATATATAACACTAATTTGCACAATATTTTTTATACATATTTAATACAAACTAATTTTACATAATATTTTTTCATATATATAACTAATAATTTGTAATAAATTTCACATTTTAAATCTCTTTCACACTCATTTTTACTTTGATATTTCATTAGAGGTTAAAAAATATAGAACAGTTTCGAAAGCAGATTATAAAATTTAAAATTTAATCTGCTGTTAACAGATTGAACGGTGTGTGTTGATACGAATCGGTGTGATTTTAATAGATTTGACAATGTTTTACACAATATGATAGTGTTAATTGAAAGCTAGAGATCCACGTCAAAAATTCTTTAAAAAGTGGAAGCCGGCGATCGATGATCAAAAAGCAATCATTGGAGATGACTGCCGATTGCCAACCGCCAAAGGTAGTAACTGTCGATTGCCAGTGACGGGTGGTATAAGATGGTCATCTGACCACCAACCCCTCGTTTTTTTTCTCTTTTTTTCCTCCACAGACTCAAACTATAAATTAGGAATAATTCTACCCATACAAAAAATCTTACTAAAAAAATACAAATGGTTAAATGTGATTGATTGTCAAAAAAATAATAATATTTAAATCTCCAATGAAATTTGGACATTAATGTTTTTAGTAAGATTGTTAATAAAATTTTAAGTAAATGTAGCCTTGCTCATAAACCAGTGCCTCCAATTCATCCAACTCAAGCCCATAAATAATTCTCTGTTTAATCCTATCCATCAAGGAAAATAAAATTTGAAAAAACAATAACTGCTCAACATGTCCATACACAACCCATAAAAAAGAACCTAAATAATTTATCAGCTGTTAAAATAAAGCATATCTATGAATGATAACTTTTCTACATAAGAAATGAGCTCTGATGTCTTGCCATCATGAAGAATGGCAAATACCAATGATCAAATTTCAATAATGATAGTCTAATTGAATAATGCTTAAGACATTTTTTGGGGGTCCGAAGAATTATACCTACACAAACCGCGTTTGGGTTTGATAAATCATTTGAATTTCTGAAACTTGTCAATGCCAAAGCTTCATGCAAAACCCAGATGGCACGACAAAGGATCTCTTGCTTGAAATAGCTTCTGAAAAAGTGTCGACAAGCTGCCCCGCTAGAGATGCTGGATCATCAATAAGAGTATCAACAAACACCTTCACAACCCTCACTTCTTGTGGGGTTGCTCTCAAGCTGTACCAAGTCAGAAACTTCTGCCTAAAAGTTGTCTCAATATGTCCCTCACACTCCAACCATCTGATCACTTTCACATAATACCCTAAATCCCTATTTCCAATACCAGAATGCTCTTCTTCTCGTCTTTCACCACTTTTCTTTGATGAGCTGCCCGCTTGGGGTTCCTCTTCCCTCCCGGACCCACTATCAAGATGATCCTTGTTATTAGGTTTGGATCTCACATTTCTTCCCGGGCCATCCTTGATATTTTCCAATTTACAAGGTGTGATGGGCAAGTCAGCTTCCGAGCTACCCAGAAATGGCACGCAGTTGATGCCGGTCTGAACATGGGTATTTGACCCATTGTCAGTGCTAGTCTCTTCGATGGCTTGGCCTTCTAGAGAGTACTTGTTCTTGAGATTTAAAGCATCAGAATTTGGGATGGAGCTAGTTTTCTCCATGGCACCTTCCTCATCCAATAAAGACACTGGATCTCCCAAAGTTCCTCCTGGAACCGTGCCACTGCTCAGAAACACATCAGAAGATATATTTGCAGAAACAATTTTGTCCTCTCTGTTCTCATTCTTATTGATGCAGGGAGCAATGTAGTTAGTTTCATCCTCCACAGAAGACGGATTAGATAAACTGCTAGAATTACTCGGTTGACTTTCCCTTCTTTCAACTACCAAGTTTTTCAGATTGGAGATTTCATCCCCAACACTACCTGTCCAATACTGAACTTCATATGTCCCCAACTCTCTAGTGCTATCAAACCAAATGACCTTAAAAACATACTCTGTAGCTGGATTTAGACTGGACAGCAAAAACCTTGTATTTGGTGTATACAATGTGCACGTTGGTTCTGCTGGATAGTGCATATCTTCAGCTTTACGGTGCCACAAGGTATAACCCCCAACATTTTTCAGTGGTGCGTCTTCAGAACCCAATATCACAGTAAGAGATGAAGGGCAGACATCTTCAAACCGGATTACATTTGAAGCTGTCAAATTGGATTCTGCAAGTATAAAGTCCCAAGTCGCAGCTTAAAGATTGCTACTTGCCCTAAATTTTCATGCTTGTTTACCAAAGGGCAGAAAAAAAAAACAAAGAAAGAGCTGATGCACATCTCTTATGGGAGAAATCTACGAAATATTTAAGCGGCAAATTACAAAGATTTCCCAAAGATTGAAGAAAATACAACAAACCCCACAGTTTTGGCATAAGACACTGATCTCCCTTTTAACAAGGTTAAAGGGACTAGAACCAATGCAGATGGTGTGGAAATGCAAAAACAAACAAGGTGAAATATATATTTCAATATAAAAGAGATGACAACATCACTGTTCCAACTATATGACTAACGAATTACTGATGAGAAAGGAGGCCAAATGTTATATGAATTAAAATCTTACGGGAACCTGATGTAATTATGCCAAATTTGTGGGTCTTACTGTATTTTCTCCAAACCTCAATGGAGATTATTGCAATTTACCCAAAATAAAAGGCTAAATTACTCTCATAACCAACAAGTCTCATGGATTTTCCAGGAGCAGAAAGTTCAAGTGCCAACCTTTATAACAAGGAAACTGGACAACCAGTGAGTCCACATTTTGTTTTCCGAAAAATAAAAGCATTCAGGTAAAGCTTCAAAATTACTGCCAGCACAAGTTTGGCCATTCCTCTTGTTACATAGGGTCAGCACCTTACATATGGAAAATCCATCAGAAGTGATATTGTTACACGATGCTAATGAATAAAGCTGACCTTGAATCACATGATTGGATGACACATGGAAAACAGTTTTGGAAAGCATCAAATCTAGGGACTCCACTGCAAAAGTGCATAGTCTTTGAACCTCTGGGCCTACAGAGAGCCTGTTGACAATACCCCTTGCCTTCTTCACAGGTAAACCAGTTAAAGGACCCACATCGGCTTCAAGCTTCTTCACTGCTTCATCCACGATTTCATAAAGCTTCTGGTAACATTTGGTACCAGCAAGAAGCTTTTGGCTCAAGGAGACACGATAGCACAATGTATCAACCCGCCTGGTATCCTTTGCTGTCATCAGTTGTTTTCTCCAGCATCTACAGAATTTATAGAAATCAACTGAATGATATTTTTAACTTGTTTGTTCAGCAATTTATTCTGGTACTGTGTGATTAAGGCTTAATACTTCAGTGAACCTCTGACAATAATTTCACTTCAACTGAAATTCAATTTTGTCCTAAAAAATAATATGAAAACCTATCTTACTCCAAATATTGAACAAATGAAACACAAAGAAAGCTTTCGACCGGAATCAATAGTGTCAATCTAAAATGGAAATGTTCTCTTTGCCAATTTTTAACTGAAAATTGGTGAGAGAAAGAGCAAGAGATTTTTGCCTAACTTCACACAGTATATGAAAAGGATAGGGTGAAGATAAACATAATTAACCTGGGGGTAGATCATTCACTTATAGATATACTGATTAATAAAATAAGGATTTTGTTAATGTGTGGCACATGTTAAGAGGCTTAAAAATATTGTACATTTTGCATGAAAGTGAGTGCAATAAATAATGTACATCTTTTTTAAGCCTCTTAACATGTGCCTAAGTGCACACATTAACAAGACCCATAAAATAAAACAGTTGACTGGACAACCATTTGCCTTCCGTAGACAAGCATATCAGCTAACATATATTCACATATCTCTCTCTCTCTCTCACACACACACACACACACAGAGGGAGACTCATTAACAACTTACTAGTGTACTCACAAAATTGGCAACGACATAGCTAAAGAGGGAAACTTCAACCACCAATATAGACACATGGGACCCAAGTAGATTCTTGAAACCACCCCTCCCCCAAACCATAGAAAGAATAAAATAGAACCATTCGGATATGATCAGGTTAATTCAGTCCAGTCGAGAGTGATAACATGCACGACCGAGAAAGAGAGGCGCAAAACAGAGGAAAGGACAACCCAAGGCCCATATCGTAAAGTCAAGCAACCCCAATCATATGATACCATCCTAGTGATGGCAAAACATATGATCAATTGTCCTAAAGATTCAAGGAAGCACAAACACAGGAAGCTATGAATCTCTGTATTGTCTTGGAAACGAATATAACATACTTTTATTAAGCTATAAAAGTTATTTGCTCCACCCAATAGGGCAGGAAACAAATGGACATCTTACAATTTCAATGGAATGCCTGGGTGCCAGTTTGAACGAAGTAATATTCTAAAAAATTATTTCTTTCACCCTCTGAAGAGTTGACCTATCACAAAAGTGGAAAACTTTACAACCATCCAATCATCTTTTGAATTTCTAAAAGGTTATCAAAAACATTTCATGAACCTCTCTCTTCCCCCTCCCAAGCATGGAGCAATGTTAGTGGATGCGGATGAATGTCACTAATCCTCAAAACATCACATCTTTTCCTTTTTCACTAGATAGTGATCACAGTTCGCAGACAGATTAATTTGACATAGTTCGAGATGTGGAACATTCATGGATCTTGGGTGCTGTTTTACCAGAGTCGAAAGTTGGATAACAAAACAAAACAAAAAATAAAACAAACAAACAAACAAACTGAGGATCAAAAGAAGAGTTAATGGTTAAAATAATGAACTTTCGAAAAAGAAACAATAAAGCGAGCAGATGAGAAAGAAGCTACAGTCTGGTTGAATTTTCACATATGAGAGCACCCTGACACACAAGGCCACCGGGTTCTTACCTTATTACCAAGTAGCCAGCTGCTTGCCTAAGCATGACAGGCTTCGCTTAGTCTTGCAAGTTCGTCATTGTTCACTTTCCACATGGCATCCAATAACCTTAGGTATTTATGATGCTAAATTAACAATGTCACAGAGATGAACTAAACAGATGCAAAATTTCAGAATATTCTTATGCTAAGGGGAGAAAGAGAGAGAGCTGGACAGAAGCATAAAAGAATATTCTTATGCTAAGTCTCGGGGAAACCACTTTATGCACTATGCCAAACGTTAGCTGTGTACCCAATGTTTCCCCTCCCAAACACACATTAATGTATACTATTTGGGCATTGTTTTTATTATGATCATTATGAAAATAGTATATAGCAGTTGGAGGTCATCCAGTCCAGAATTTAATCTTCACTATCAGTAAACAAACAAAACATAGTACCTGCTGATTTATCGAAAAAGTACTAATAAAACAAATAAAGTATCAAAAGCTTAGGATATTTAAAAATACAATGAAAAATAGACTACAGTTTCACTAGAATTGAGAAATATCAGATGAGACTTCAATTAGCAAGGACACATAATGTCTGAAGGAAAATTTTAAGGTAATAATGCAACCAGGTACTCATTAAGTCCTGACAAATGCATGCTAGATGGAAAAAAGCGCTTGAATGAAGGCATATACATATAAAATAATAATACAAATAAATGGCAAAGTTATGGCTAATAAAAGACATTCGACCAGTCTTCAATGAATTCTAAAATTGCTAACTATAAAATAAAACTCCATTTGATAGCTGAGAAATTACAGGAAAGAAAAGAATACTTCAAAGCTTATAACACCCACTCCAAACTCCAATTTTCTATTAATTTTCCAAATTTCAGATTTGGTTTTTCCTCATGATGAACTAAATGTAGCATTAAAAAATTAGGGCAAATTCACTTTATCCCATGTGGTTTGGGCCATGTACACACAAGCCCCTGTCATTTGGAAATAAGCACGTAACCTCTAATTGTTTGTGGATTAAAACACACCGCTAATATGTATTAACGGAACTTTGAATTGATGAAAATACCCCTATCTTCTTCCTCTCTTCTGAACTAAACTCCTATACACACACACACACACATGTATATCTATGTAAACCAACCACCAGCAATATCCTTCCCCACCACCCCTTCCTCCATTGCCACCCTGTACCACCCACTGCCATTCCATCTTCTTTCATGGATCACACCACACAAACCCACAGTGGAACAACATACGCTGCAACCCACCCTCTCAATCCTACACAAAAATACATACATATATAACACATTCACATGCTGTTCAAAAAAAAAAAAAAAACACATTCACATAGTCCCTCCAGCAACACCCTACACCAATGCACCACAATGGACACACCCTCCATAGGCCATGGATGAAGCATTATTGATGGCCAATAGTAGATGCTAAAATGATGTTAGGAAAAATGTTTAGTCACCACTTAGTCATTTTTTGTGTTGGCAATTTCACTCTAAAGATTGAATCTGTAATTTTATACTATGTAGTTAGGCTTGGTTGGGTGTTGTGAAGAAATATTCAAGACGACTTCAGCTTTCAAGCCTTGGTTATATAGATGATCTTGTCTCAGTGGAGAGATAAAAACTCATGCAGAATATCATTTAGTTTTTATCTTCTTAGTCTGTTCGGTTGGGTTTATTTGTGTTCTTAACCTTAGTTAGTTTAGCTTAGGAATAAAGATTAGATTAGTTGATAAGCTTCACTTATACGACCCATGGGCATGGTTTTATAGGTTTTTTTAGTGGAGTTTGCATCCATAGTATCTTATGCTGGGTTCGGGTTTTTTCCACACAAACCTTGGTTTCTTTCTTGTGCAGTTGATTATCTACTATTGGATAATTAATTGGAATATTTTGTTTAATTACCTTAATTTAAATATTCTTGTCAATTTGTTTAACAGAAAAATAACATACGCTATTATTTATGTGCACTTTGACTTGAAAACATTTCTGTTTGGTTATCCAATGAGTTCTCAATTCTTATCTTTTTAATATTCACTAAAAATAAAGAAATACGAATTGAAAACTCAAAATTTGATTTTGAAAACTGAATAACGAAACAGAGTTTTACAACCTTATATTTTGCCTCAATTTGTATCACAGTGGGAATTCTTAAATTTTGTAGTTATTTCTGATTGTTGGAATAATGTCTAAAAAATGTATATCTCTAAACCACCTGTTTTTTATTGCTCAAACTATTCTTTCTAGACAACTAGGATGTGAATTTTTCTTCAATCTTTAGATGAGAAAGTTTGGATGTCTGTGGAAGAGGGTTGGACCCACCCTACCATAACGGTTGATCAAGTCATTCTTTCTAAGGTTAAGTTCAACTAGACTATAGCTTAGTTCGCTGGTACAAATTACAACTCCACGGCTATTGTTGGAGTTTTACCTAGTGTGTTCTGTAAGATCTCCACTGGCACCACAGCCAAGGAGGCATGGGATGTGCTTCAGGTTACACATGAGGGGTACATCTATCAAGAACTCTAAATTGCAGTTCTTTGTCACTCAATTCGAAACTATTAGGATGGAGGAACATGAGATGAGACTTCTATAGAGTTTACACCAGACTGAATGATATTGATACACAATGTCATAACCATGGCAAGCTCATGAAAGAGTCTACAATTATCACGGAAATTTTGAGATCTTTGCTTGATAGGTTTACTTAGATCATTAGGGACGTATCAAAACTAGAAGTGGAAGAACTTGTAGGAACTCTACAAACCTTTCAAATAAAAACCAAACAAGAAATCAAAAGGAGTAGCTTCAAAAAGCTTTAGATGAGGAAAATGATTACCTTGAAACTGCTAACATTGCCTTGTTGACCAAACAGTTCGAAAATTTTCTAAAGGCCAAACAAAATAAAAAGGTTACAATCAAAATTTAAAAACAAAAAACGCTAATCTTAACTATTATCACAAACTTGGCCACATTAAAGCTTATTGTCCCCTTCAAAAGAAAAAATCTCATGAAAAAACCAAAGAATGTGACATGGTCTGATTATTCTGAGACAAAATCTGATTCTTCTGATAATGGATCGGATGCTGAGATGTTGCTAACATCATAGCCTTCTTTTTTGACGGTGACACACCTAGTTTAAGTTCAGATGAAGTAGAGACTGTCGAAGATAAGGATATGGCCGATATGTATGATAAAACTTCTTCAAAAGTGTGTTGTTGTGACCAAAAACCTAAACAAGAAACTAAAACTTAAGGAGAGAGTGAATGAGGTTGAAACTGAAAAAAATAAGTGAAAAATTAATAAATTTTAGATTTGATTACTTAAAATAAAAATTCCTCTCTAATTGAAATGGTCAAGTTTCTTGAGGTAGAAGATGATAAGGTTCTTTGGCACAATAATGTTTTCAAAACCAAGATTACTCACATAGAACTTGAATTGAAAAATAAAACTGAGAATGCTAAGAAAGAGAAAAAGATGAAGGAAAGCACTAACAAACTTGAACATGCAATAAGCGTTGAGAAGATATTGGGGACAAAACTGAAATAGATGTGGAAGAAAAGAAAAATGTAATTCATGAACCTAAAACCAATGGGAATTCTCTGATTAAACAATCACATGGAATGAAAATTGACTTTACCAATCCCACAAAACCCACCCCATATGGAAATTTATTTGTGTCTGTTTTCTTTATGTGTGGTGTGAAGGGATATGTTGTTCAAGAGTGCACATTATTGAACAGCATGTGTCAAGATGATGTCCTTGAGGAGACTTCATTGCATTAAGATAATAGGTCGAAGTCTCACAACAAAAGATCATATCACACAAGCATTAGTTTACCGGTGGTTGAACAGCACAATTCAAATGATTTATATGACTCCAGTTGTTGCAGAGGTTGCATTGAACAGTCTTACCTCCGAGGTTGTTGCACCATATCATTCCTTTATACATAAGTCAAGAGGTGTAACTTAGTATACTGGAGTCTTCAGCAAGGTACTACAAGACTTTGGGGTTTTCTGGTTTTCTGGTTTGGTGGCTAGATAAAAGTGTCGCTCAACATGGTGCCCCGGGGGCACTGCTTAGGCCAGCCTTACTAAAAGTGAGACCCCACCATTGGGCTAATGCACAGAGTGTTGGGGATCAAAGCAAATCCTAACAGAATGATACGTTCTGAGATATTCCTTGGAAGATTCTAACAGAATTCTATAATATTGAGAGAGAGAGAGAGAGAGATTTATATCTATATTATCAACCTTAGGCCAACCTTGTTTAGGCCAATTCTATAATATCAAGTTTAAAAAAAATAACTTAGGATCTAATTATAAAAGAAAAATAATATAGAATTATATCTATTAATCCATCTTATTTTAAACTTTAGAAATTCATGTTATGTTGCACAATTTTTATTAACTTTGAACGAAATATACATATATGTGAAATAATAAATACATAAAACCATCTATTTTTCTTGTGTCTCCCACGTGTCGTGTCCTATATGTTTTAAAAATTATTGTGTTAGCATATTTGTATCCTGCCCATGTTGTATCACGTGTCCATGCTTATTATCATATTTGTAAAATAAAGACGTTCTAAAGTGCGAATGTTGAAATATATGTATGGTAAGATGGGAAAAAATAAAATTTGCAACAAATACATTCTTGAGATATAGAAGTAGCATATTGGGAAAAATAAATATATAAAGAAAGAAAGAAAGAAGAAACACGATTTGGGCATGTGCAACAAAGTCCATTAACCACAACAGTGACAAAAAGTAAACTTCAGTCTAATGCAGACCAATAAAAATCCCAATTCCCAAGAAAAGGGAAAAAATTTAAGAACTGAGAAATTTGGAAATCAGTTCATTTTTAGTTGGGACCTATTAGGCAAGCTCATAGAGTTGAAGATTTGCAACATTAAATGACATCCGCAAACCACCTTTATCAGGTAAAGCCATATTGCTCGTAAGGATTGAACACATGACATCCAATTTTACAGTTCGTCCAAGTTTTCTGCTATTTAGTTAAGCAACCCGAAAATTTTATTGACTCCCGAAAGGAAATTCAAAAGATGTATAAGAGACCCTTCTAGGAAAAGGAAAGGAAAAAACCTCTCTAACACAACACCAAACTATTTGAACAAATAAACCCTACAAAATAACCTAACCAAGCTAATAAAAGAGAGTTCTCATAGGAATTACGATGCCATTTGTCAACAAGACTGCCCTCCCATTGGCCAGTTCTACTTCTGCACAATCCTAAGTTTCTAACCATAACCCTAAGTTTCTAACCATAACTCTGAGGGTTCATGCATTCAAGTATGATTTGCATGATAATATGTATGTAGAAAGGAGAAGAGAAAAGACAGAGATGAAATATAAAACAAACATGATCAAGTCACTTATTCTCTTCATTTGTACCACAAATAACTTTTCTTATAAAGATTGCCACCAGTACCATTTTCTTTCTTTTGGTTCCATCCCTAATACCATTATGGTTTTGCATGTTTTATGTGTTTTCTGGCAATGACAAATTCTCCCAAATAAGCCTTTAGACCTTTTATTTATGAGTTTCTAATATGAATATAGGTTGTTCGGACGAACTTAAAGATAGCTTAAAAAGGACATCTCAATCCCAACTTCAAAAAAGTTGGCTTTTTGAGCTTATTTTGAGCTAAAAAAGCAAATAAACTGAAATTTAAAATCTTTTACTAAAACACCTTCAAGTTTTCAAACTACAACTACTTAAGCATGGAATTTCAAATTTCATTCAAGCTAAATAAATTGCACACATTTTTTTGTCAAACGGGCCCCATAGACCTCACCATGTTCAATTATTTAATTGTTGAGATGCATTAACATTTATATTAAAATTTAGTTTTGTAACACTTTCAAACATTTTAAAATTGCCTTGTCATTTCTCATATGTTCTCAGAACATTTCAAAATGTTTCCCGAATGTTTTTGTTTCCAAGCTAACGAAAACAACATAGCAAAACAAAATTTGATCCTCAACAAAGATTTGAAAATGCAAGAGAACATCTCAGTAAAACTTAGAACTTTCATAAAGTGGTGCAATCTATCAAAGAAAAAGAAAGAGAACAATCTAAAAAAGGAAACAGGGTGGGGATGTACCCGAGCAAATCATTCACTTTCCCGCAAGACACACAAAAGAAGCTGCCATCCATGCCATTTTTTGCAATCCCAGATTTGTCATGCCTTAAAGCACATTCCAAATGACATGACATACCACATGAATCACCTTGAAAAGGAGGCTCTGAGCAGCAAGTTAACCACAAGCTCGGGTCCTTGTTGTCATCATACTGACGACAGATGCAGCATGAGCACCTCTTGCAAAATGTATATTCTTGACTTAATTTCGCTCTGCACGCTGCGTTTTTGCAGTATATAGTATTATCTATATCACTTTCGCCATTGTTGATTAAAAGATTGTTCACTGCACCAGGTATTCGATTAGGGTGATCAGTTTTCCTCTGCCTTTTGGATGCCCTTTGCCCAACTGCAGGTGAAGACTCTGGGTCAAGGTCTGTTGCAGTCTCATGCCCCTGCAATTTCTTTTCAGATACAATTTTTAAAAGGTTTTCTATAATTTTCAACTTTGTCAAGCCAGTATATTTCCTTTCTTTTCCCATCTCTGCACACAATATCTGCAAAATCTCCTGCCGGCTCCACGACTGAAGCATTTCAGGGGCACCATGTGACCACTTTGATAATTCATAAACAAGTTCTCTCTTTTCCTCCATGCTCAACTTACTGCATTTTGATGGATCAAGCACGACTCCTGGGGGCCAAAAAAAAAAAATAAAGAATTACAATAAGAATGCTACAAGGAAGAGGGAAAGAAATCTCAATTTGAGTGTGTTAGAATATTCCATGGAAAACACATGAACCTCAAAATTTTAAATCCTGAAGCTGTTTTTCTCTTTCCCCCATTAAGATGAAATCTAGTCCCAGTTATGTCAAAAAGAAGTGACCAGAAAGATAATATAAATCAAGCAAGACCTTTTAATAGCTAATTTACATCATATTCAAACTACAGGTGTTTTATGTCCATTTCAACCTAATTGTGAGACTCCCTTAACAATTAAACCTTCTTTCTCTTTCCATTGCCCTAAATGGTTATTATTTGACAAATCAAACAAAAAGCTATTCCAATAGAAAAATAATAATAACAATAATAATGAATAACTAATGATTGAAAGTCCCATAAAATTACACAAAGGACGTCATTATTTAAACCTTGTGCAACAGATTAAAAGAAGCAGGGTACTAAACCCAACTTTGTTTGACTTTGCAATTTCCAACTTTGTCTGGACTCTTTTTAAGGGCCGCCAAACAGGTTATTTGATATGATGACTCCCCCGTATGACACCAATCCATCAAATAATATATGCTTACTTCTTCATAGGTAAGAATTCTAGATAATGATGACTTATTCCAATATGTAGAGAAAAGGTATTATTAGCAATATAAAATCAGTATACGTACAACAAGCCAACTCAAAATTTCTATGAGAAAGTTTACCCACCAAAAACAACACATTTTGTTAAGAATTATGTAATCTTGAGTGCCATAAAGGAAGGGTAACCTTAGAACCTAACATGTACCTGAACAACAATGAGAAAGAGAGCACCCTCAATCAATACCAAAGAAAACCCAGAAAATTCCATGATTCCCAAATCATAGAAAATAACAAAATCATAGAATACTGGTGCAATTATGAAAAATAAGCAGATCAGATACAACTTTGTGACCCCATCACCAGAAGACCCTCAAAACACAAATATGGGGAACATTCTAATTCAATCATCAATATTCAATTCACTTACAACTACCCAAAAAATACATAACCAAAAAAAATATATAATAATAATAATAATAATAAAAGGATTTACCCTCAAAGGAAGAAGAATTCATGGCTGTTGTTGAATAACTAACCACTCAGACCACCACATTACCATCAAAACCCCAACTTGGCTGAAGCTGAAACAGACAAATCATGCATACATATAAAGAGCTGAATAAATATATATATATATATATATAATATATATATAATAGGTTATATAAACAAAGAAAGCGTATGAGAGAGAGAGAGAGAGAGAGAGAGAGAGAGAGAGATGGGGAATACAAAAACCAAGACCGAAAAGAGAGGTTGAAATTCAGCCACTAGGAAGGAATCCATGACTGAGCTGGGTCCGCAACAACTTGGGCTTTCTCAGGACCCGAATCAACCGAAGGAGATTCGAGGAAACTAGAGAGAGAAAAATTGAATATCAATAGAAGACAAATAGAGAGAGAAAGTGAAAGACATGAGCGAGAGAGAGAGAAAAGGATGAGAAGAAAATACCAAACAAATAAGGATAGAGCACAGGGGGCGCTGCATGTCATCTTTTTCGCCTTCTCCCTCGCTCCCTCAAAGTTGCTTATCCATTTTTCTAATTTAAAATAATAAATAAAAAATATACCAATAATTAGGTTCAGTTGGTTTAGAAAGAGACTCGTCATAAAAAATTAGGCCAAGTTTGGTATCTTTCAAAAAATTCAAAAAGTCAAAAAATCACTATCCTATTTAAGTCGCATCATCTTATTTAAGTCGCATCACCTCTCTAACACATCACTTCAAACCCAACCCAAATCCAACCCATATTTCATAAAAATTCAAAAAGTGCACTTATTTAGTCTTCCCAAACTTGACCTAAAAATGGTAAAAAGTAAAAAAAAAAAAAAAAAAAAGACTCGGTTTGTAAATTTAATTATGAATTGTTTATGTCTAAAAATTTACCGCAAACTCTTATAAAATGACCAAATTATTTGTTGATATATATTTTTTTATAATCAGTGAAGAGTTGAAAAACAAAATCACTCACTCCTCTCTCCTCTTTCTTTCTTTTCGTCTCCTATATCACATTCATGTCATTGTCTCCTCATTTGATTTCCTGTTAACGCCGATGCCTCTGCCACCGTTATCTTGATTGTCGCGACCACCACTCTTGCTGTTACTACCTTCGTTGCCACCCTCTCTCCCTCTCCTCTTCCTTCTCTTCTCTTCACCATCCGCTGCTGATCTTCTCACTCCGTCGTCGAAACTATAGAGGGTTCGGGGGGCACGTGCCCCTCTCATTTTTTGAAAATTATACGTCTACCTCTAATTCGAAAAAGTTTTTTATTTAACTCCCTTTAATTTTTAAATGTATTTCAAAATGTTTATATCTCATCTTTCCTTTTAATAAATTCCTTGTAATTTATCATTATAAATGTTTAATTTTTTCTAAATTTTCTCTTATAATTATTTCTATCTCTCTCATTTCTCTCTTATTTTTCTCCTCATCTATTTTCTTCTTCTTTTTCAAATTTTTTTGGTATACGTGTTATTACATTTTAAATTGTGATTATCATCCTATTTAGTAACTTAAATAGCAAATAAAAAAAAATTGTTAATTAAAACATATCTAAGGCACATTATTTTGACATCGCGTTGATCTTTAATCATTCTATCACCAAATGAAAATTAGATTTTGTTAAGTTTTGTAATTGATATTGCTAAGGATTAATGGTGCCTTCTATGAATCAAAATCTTGGCCACCGCCACCGCCACCGCTACCATGGCTGTCGCATCACTACTGCTGCCACCACCGCCACCACCACCGTCGTAACCCTCTCTCTTCTCTCTCTTCTCTCTCTTATCCTTCTCTTTATATATATATATATATATATATATGTGTGTGTGTTTTTCGTGGATTTGACTTTTGATTTTCTAAATCTCTATATATATGTTTTATGAATATGATTTGGTTGTTGTTGATGATTTTTTTTTTTGTTCGTCTCTTTAGGAACATCATTCCTCCTATATTAATACTCTGGATGTTAGCTCTCTTTTGCTTTCGTGTTGTTGGGAACGCTTGGATCAATACTCAATAACAGCAGAGGAGCATATTATTGATGAAAATTGGAGCAAGGAATCGGATTATTAGTCCATCAGTCAAAAGTTTTGTTTTCAATAGGGGGTGTTTGAGAAATGAGTTTAGGGGTTAAAATAGCATCAAAGTAGAAAAAAAGCCAAAAAGCAGATGCAAAAAAAAAAAACAAGTGCAACCCGTTTGCTATAGGTTCACGTGAAGTGTGGCACGACTGGCCTAGGTATGCCAAAAGATGATTTTGCCCTTGAAAGTTTTTTAAAACAAGTGCAATCATTCAATCAATAGAGACAATTTTGTCATTTCCCTTTCTACATCATTTTCTAATACAAAAATCAAATAAAAAATCTAACCCCTTTTCTTAGATACAAAAATTAAAATAATCAAATAATCAAAAAAGTAATCACTTTCCAAACACCTCCTAAATTAACTAGTTCTAGATTAGGGTTTCGTGATTTCTAGTTCTAGATGTGATGATGATCCTTTGATAACATTTTTGTAGTTGAAGTTTTAATATTTGTGCTATGATCCTATGGGTTGAGTATTATCTTTCTTGAGGAAATTTTTTTTTAACCAACTTGCCTCAAAACTATGGATTAACTTTAGTAATTGAACAGATAAATTTGGACAACTAAGAAAAAGTTTAGGCAGATTAAAATTGAATAGATACAATTTTGAATAGATAGATATAAATTTGAACAAATAATAAAAAAAAGAAAAAGTAACAAATAAATTAAATGGTAAAATTGAAAACAAAATATCATTTAAAACAAATAAAATGACCTTTCACCAAACTATTTCACAAAGGATGGATCTTTTACCAATAAAAAATATTCACTGGACCTAACGTCTTATACCCTTCTTAAGTCGGACTTTTCAATAATTATCTCAAAAATAAATATTTTTTTTTTCTTACATGCATTTGAATAGATAAAAAAATTTTGTAAGAAAATCATGGGAAACAATATAATCAATACATAATAGGAGTTGTGGAGAGAAAAATAGGTAAAAAAGAAAATAAAATAAACCTTGTCAAGATTTGTGGGAAAAAATAAATTTGTCTTTATATTTTGTAAGAAGTTGTTAGCCTAACTAACAAACTAATTTGAATTGTACAAGAAGCTTTAATTTCTATTACTCTCTACGACTCACAATCTAAACAAACACATAAAAAATTATTTTTTTTCTTTCACTTTCCTATATTATCTTAAATTTGAAACTTATAGTAAAATAAATTTTGTATTTTTTTAATTTAAATTTTAAATTTTTGATTTGTTTTCAATTTAAATTATTTATTTATTTTAATTCAATAAAAGTAACATAAAAATAGTATTTTAATTATTAAATTCAACGAAAAATAGTATTTTAAACATGTTATATACACTAACATTGAGTTTAAGGAATAAAATATTTTTTTCTACCAATTTTACTTAACAAAAATAAGTTAATGGTTTACATTAAAAACAAATTAAAACATTAGAGTTTAAATTGACAAAACTAAAATTCGGAATTTATTTTGTTACAAAGGTCAAATCTTGAAATTGTTTTTGTAATTGCCCCAAAATTATATTTTTGTAGATATTTTAATTTATAAAATAAAATATAAATATAAACATAAACATAAATATGGTTAATTACACCAATGTGTCCCTTAATTATTAATAAATATTACTTTAGTCTTCATCTATGAAATCATGTATCTCACTTTCACTACTTAATACCACCTCCAAAAAAATATATTTGTATTTTTTTAAATTGAAAAAATCAATATATATGAATTTATAAATACAAGGAGTAAAATAATGTTTATTAATAAATATGGGAAACTTAGTGTAATTCATTTAAATAAATAGAAATGGTAAAATACACTTTGTCTATTTATATTTGATTATTTTTTCACTTTGGTTCTCAAAGTTTCTATTTTAGCATTTTGACCTTTCATATTTTAAGTTTTTTTTTTTTTTTCAATTTACTCTTAAAACTAACTTCTGTTTAAAATTAAACAAAAAAAATGCAATGTTAACTATCACATAACATAAAAAATATATTACTATATTGGGATTTGGGTTTGTGTTAGAAATGTGAGTTACATATAATAAAATATTTTTATACTATATGATTGATTATCAATGTGCCATTTTTTGTCTAAATTTGGACATAAAGTAGCTTTTAGAATAAATTAAGAAAACTTCAAACATAAAGAAGCAAAGTGAGAAAAAATAAATTTTAAGAATCAAAGTAAAACAGTGGTCAAATATAAAGGATGCAAAGTATAATTTACACTAGAAGTATTCACGGATTGGGTTGGGTTGGGTCGGGTCGGGTGGCCTTTTATCTGCCATCTGTTCGATCTTAGGTTGATTAGAAAAAAATCAATTTGTATCTGTTCCTTTAGTTAGTGGATGCAGATTGAATGTGTCATGTAGATTAGCTAGTGAATGCGGATCGATTTAGTAATTTGGGTTTTACTATTTTGGATATTGTTTGAACTATTTTTTAGTAATTTTTTTATTATTTTAGGCCCAAAAATTTTTATTCTTCATTTTTTATAAAAATAAAAATAAAAACTTAATTTTTATATTTCATAAATACTAAACATAATTACAAAATAAAATATTATTTTTTAACACGCAAAATATAAAAACATAACATCATTTTTTTAGAAATATTGGCGGATCAAAATTTAAACAAATTAAAAAAAAATGCACCCGCATCTCTTTGTTCATACTGTTAAAACTATTCATTTTATAACAAATTGATTGGAATCATTTAACAAATCACTGTATGTTTGTCCACCCCTAATTTACCCAATAAGGTTACGTTTCATATGTGAGTTGATTTTTTTATTTTTGATTTTTTAATTAGTTTGGGATAAATTTTTTTTTGTTTAGAATAGATTTTTTGATTTTTATGAAAAAAAATAAAATAATTATAATTTTATTGTGATATTTTATTTTTTTTAAATTTTTTAGTCTATTTTATTTTTTTATAACTATTTTAACCCAAAAAAAAAATTCAAAAAACTCAAATGCCAAATGAGCTCTAAAAAATGATGTGATATGACTCTCCCCATGGCCCCAATAAGAAAAGGGCAGTTAGGTACAGCCCGTGGATGGCCAATCCTGTCACCGCTTAATTGAATGCTTCTCGCAGCCCGTGGATGGCCAATCGTGTCACCGCTTAATTGAATGCTTCTTGCTGTTTCTGCTTTTTATTTTTTATTTTTTTTAAATGGGAAATTCTAAATATTACCATACCATTATCTTTTTTAAATATTGTATTAAAAAACCATAGCATTATCTTTTTTAAATATTGTATTAAAAAATAAAGTAAAGGTGGAGATATTCTATCGTCCTTAATATAAATAATTGAATAGGAAAATCTCAACATTTCATTTTTAAAATTTTTGTAACTGATTTGCCTCTATAATGAATATATATGGGGTAGGCTTTTCTCATATCTACATCTCAACATAAAAGAATTTAAAGGTCTGGTAGAGCCAATCAAATATTTCATTTTGATGATCCGAATCATTTATATTTTAAGACTCAATGAATAGAATATTCATTCAAAAAATCAATATGATCGAATATTGTAGCTATATGTTTGAATCAAATTTGTATTACAAAAAATATATGGTTATTCTTAAAATTATATTTGTCGTCTATTTTTTAAAAACAAATATAATTCAAAGATATAGTTACAAATATCCAGTTATCTTGATTTTCTGCATAAATATTCTATTCAATGAGTCTAAAAAATTGCACGGTTCGGATCACTGAAATCAGTTTTGAAATGGGCTTACCATATAGCAATTTTGGTTTAAACTCAACTCGTTTCATTGTCTTGGATCTAGGTTTTCTTGTCTTGATGGTTGTTCATGTCTTCTTTCATCTCATTCCTTGTTGAGTTTGGTTATTGGAGTGTCTTGGTTGTGTTTGAAATAGGTTGAGAGTTAGTTTTTCAAAACTGTTGTTGCCCTGTTTCAGCTTGTTCGCTTGAGCGAACTTTGAGAACTTTTAGTACATTTGCAGGTCTGCAAAACTACTAGGAGTATGGCATTCTTCGCTCGAGCGGTGTTTCTTGCGCTAGGGTGGTCTTTCTTGTGCTCGAGCGGTCTTTTGGAACTCTTAGTACTTTTGCAAGCCTATAAAAGTACTGCGAGGGTGGTGTTCTTCGCTCGAGCGGTCTCTCTTTTTGTGTCCAGTTGCTCGAGCGACCATTCCTGCGCTCGAGCGGTCTGCACGTATATCAGTTTGTAAAGTCACTTTTGCCATCTCTCTCTCTCTCTCTCTCTCTTTCTCTCTCTCTAAACACCCCCAAATCCTAAATCTAGACACTCTCTCTTTAGAACTTATCTCTACCCTCAAATATACCATAATCTAATGGTTTCTCAACCCTTGTCCTTTGGAGAAAAAGATAGAGCTCACCTAGAGCTTCCATTTAATTGGAACAAAGTTCATTTTCGACTTTGTCAAGTTTCTTCTCTCTCTCCCTTGTCTTCAAGCTTTGAGGTAGAGATTTCTCCACACTTTAGTATAATTTTTAACTTGGTTATTTGTCTTTTTAAAGAAATCTTGATATTGGGAATTTTTGAAACGAAGTTAGGGTTTTGGTTTGAAATCAAAAGAGAGGGGTTTTCAAAATGGGTTCTTGAATATGAAAATAGATATGTAAATGTGGGTGAGTTGTGATGAAATTGGGGATTTTTACCCTTGGGTTTTATTTTTAAAAAAAGAGGATTTTGCCCTAAAATATAAATGTTTGATTTTGTAAAGAGAATAAAATTGATATTGGTTTTATGAAATTGGAACGATGATGATGATGGTAGTAGAGTTGGATATGACTTATCACTCTTATATTGAGATTTGAAAAGTATATCTTTATTGAAAATTATTTATCTGTTTAGAGATATCTGTTTTGGGCTATCGGTAGAAGACATCTATGATTGTTGTAGAAATGGCATGAGAATTAGGTGAATTAAAACTAATTTCTTATCTATTTGCATTGAGCAATGTAACATATTTAACACATTGAGAATGTTTATTGTTTTGAGAAAAATGGATGAATACCTTGGTGAATCTA
This sequence comes from Camellia japonica, assembly GCA_030407325.1. Lineage (NCBI taxonomy): Eukaryota > Viridiplantae > Streptophyta > Magnoliopsida > Ericales > Theaceae > Camellia > Camellia japonica. The sequence goes on along the minus strand of JAPPVO010000016.1, from coordinate 103,067,189 downwards.
GGTGGAAGTGTAATTGTGGTATTATGTTAGCCTGTGTGTCCTTGGTGAAAGTCCAAAAACCCGAGCGGACAAGTGTTGAGCCTTCCAGTTAGTATCGGTAAAAATGGACATTGGTAGTAGGAATGGCAACGGGGCGGGGCGGGGCTGGGGATCACCCTCCCCGTCCCCGATCCCCGATGGTAAGAAAGTCCCCGTCCCCGGCCCCGATCCCCGACGGGGAACCTATTACCACCCCCGTCTCCGTCCCCTAACGGGGATCGGGTTTCCCCGACCCCGATAATTCCCCGAATAAAAAAAAAAAAAATCAGTAGAGAGATAGATCTGAGCTGCAATCTATACCATTTATTTTTGTTGATAGATCATCCTCAACATCATATCGGCAGAGGACAATATCAGACCATCTGATACAATATCATCAGATCTATCACAAAAAAACAGTAGAGAGCTACAACATCCTCAACATCAACATCATCAACAACAATATCATAAACATCAACAAGTGTTCAAAAAAAAACATGAACAACACACAAATCAATTTAATATATATATAGATCTGATCTAATATATATATATATATATGTAGATATAACACAGAGAAAGAGAGATGGAAAGAATTGGGCGGCGGAGGAGGGCGGCGAAGGAGATCGGCAGAGGAGGGCCGTGGAGGAGCGGCGCTGTGAGATCCGCGGTGGAGGAGCGGCGCTGTGAGATCCGCGGTGGACAGCGGCGCTGTGAGATCGGCGGAGCAGCTCTCTCTCGGCGGAGGAGATCGGCGAGGATGACTTTCTTCTCTCTCTCTCTCTCTCACGCGAATGAAGCTCTGCGTATGAGTGTGTGATTGTGTGAGGGACATAGCAGCAGACACAAATATATATAGACAGGGGTATTATAGTAATTTCATTTCGGGGATAAAACCGGGGACGGGGATGGGGACGGGCCGGGTCCAGGGCTGTGAAAGCTATCCTCGTCCCCGGCCCGAAACTAATCGGGGGTTTAATTTCAAATACCATCCCCGTCCCCACGGGGATAATTTTCGGGGAAAAACCATTCTGATCGGGGTCGGGGGGTCGGGTCCCCGTCGGGCCGGTTTCAGATTGCCATCCCTAATTGGTAGTACTTGTGGCCTAGTTGCAAACACATCCTAGAGATTCCCAGTGTTGTATCCACTGCCCTGTTTTCTATTATAAAAAAAATGATTTCATGAACTGTGATATAACCTCGCATTACATGGTTTTTGGAAAGAGATATAAAATGTTTGGGCATGAGCATTTCATATGCATTCACCTTATAACTCTACTAAGATTCATACACTGTGTTAGAGGATGTCTACTGAACTTTGGCTCACCTTATGTGGAAAACCATTTTCAGGTGCTAACGATATGCCTTCGCCAAGGCAGTAGCTTGGGAGGACTTAGAGCCAAGAGCTTATTTATTTATTTATTTAGGTTATTGTTGTATTTATTTTGTACAAGCATAGAGTATTATTTGTATTGAGTTTCAAACTCACTCTAGTTGTAACCAAGCACCGTCTTGGAAAGTCGTAGCCATTAGGGCAATTACATATTTATTTAACTTTTATCTCATATCTTTTATTTATAACACATGCTATAGATTTAGGGTTAAGGCTTATGAATGTATAAATATGTCACGATCCAAACCCGCCCCTATGGGTTTAGCACCGTAACTGGCCAGTAATTCGAGATTACCGAAGGCCTGCTTAACAGTAATACAGTAAAACAGAGTACAGGGGCATGGCGGAAGCCAATCCAGTAAATAAATAATGTCCAATGAGCTGTGACCGTTTGTATGCAAAAAGACTTTTCATACATATATATATATATATATATACACAGTACAAAACAGTATGCACAATATTTACAATCATTCAAAACAGGGACCAAATCCCTATTAAACAGTACAGTACAGTGCTATGTCTATACAGTTATACAAAACAGGTACAGTGACAGACGGGGGAAATAAAAACACCCCTAAGCCATAGCTTGGCAGGCTCGGAACCTCGCAGTGAGGCACAGTGGTTGGCTTGACAAAAAGGGGAGTCTAACCCACGCTCCTAGCTCCGGTCTGGTGCCTGAACACCTACATATATATATAAATAGTGAGCTAAAGCCCAGTGAATAACATAATGTGTAAAGAGGTTAAGAATGAATGTCCTTATAGTAATGAAAACAGTTCATTAAATCAGTATTTCAGTCGTTCAGCCAGTACAGTCATATGCGGTACATCCATTAGCATAACAGTACAGTAAACAGTAGGTCTTAAAAGACCAAACAGTAAATGATGGCCATCAATCAGTAAACAGTAGTGGTTCCAACAAGGGAACCGACAGAGATCTCTGTAACAGTAACAGTCAGTAACAGTAGTTGCTAAGGATGCCACAATACAGTTCAGAATATAGGACATACATTCACTCAGTTAATAGTAGCAGTTTAGAAACAGTGCAGTTTAATTGTTCAGAAGATAATCATTTTTGAACATATCTTTACACAGTTGTTACTCACAGAGTTCTGGGCTACAATTAGGCTAGAGCGTGCCTCCAGTCGCCAACCCTACACAGTTAACAGATCGAACACACACTAAGCTACACAGTTGGGAAAGATAATAACTTGATCCCTAATTGCCTCGGTGTGTTCTACATCTATATCCTCAATAAGATGTCTTAAACTAGGCCTAAGAATGCCTAGGATGGGATGAGGATGCAAAGATGCACTTTTAAACACTTTACAAAATTTTCAGAAAACAGGGGTCTCGCTCGAGCGTGGCTTTCTACGCTCGAGCGGACATGCAGACAAAGGAGCTCCGCTCGAGCGTGACTTCCGTAGCTCGAGCGGACTGCAAGCTACAGTGAAAATACTGGATACTCAAAATTCACGCTCGATGGGCGCTCGACCCTCGCTCGAGCGTGAGACACAAGTCCTCGCTCGAGCGTGAATTCTCTCGCTCGAGCGGACTGCAAGCTCATGCAAAGTATTGGATGCACGCATTTCACACTCGAGCGCGACTTTACTCGCTCGAGCGGAAGGCATGATCACAGAGTGTACGCTCAAGCGTGGACTTTCTCGCTCGAGCGTGGGTCCAAAATCTGGAAAACCCAGATTTGAGTCCCAAGCACAAAACCAAGTTTAAATGCATTAAAACCGATCCTCTTGGGCTGAAAACCTGGAAAACACTTGTAAACACATGATATTATATGCTTCAAAAGATCAATTTGTAAAATCAAGCCCAAGGGTAGTTCAATTGAACTCATTTTCAACCCAAATTTCATAAACATGATGAACATGGAACATGCATGGATTTAAACCAATTTAAAGCTTTAAATACAAGCTCAACTGAGCTAACTCTTACACAAACATGATGAAGACATGGTCTATCACACTATTATGAACATGCATGCACCAATTGCCATGAAATCAATATCAAAATGCAAGGATAAACACATGCATGCATGATACAAGCTCTAATCCAACACTACAAGACCAATTCTTGACTTAGCTCATTAAACTATCATGATCCATGCTAGATAGAGTTTAAATATACAATTTAGAGGATGAAATTCATACCTAGGTTCCTCAATAACAAGTCTAGAGGCTCAATTATGCACTTAAGCTTTCAATTCCTCAAGATTCAAGCCAATTCTCTATGTTGAATTCACTATTCTCACTTTCTCTCTCTCTCTTGGTCGGTTGTGGTGTTCAAAATTGGCTGATGAAATGTTGGCTAAGTGTATAACAAGGCTTTAAGTATAACTTATGTAGTGGGCCACTCAATGGCATTATGGTGATTAAGTCACACTATGCAATTTAGCTTATTTTAATCTAATTTAATCATACCAAATCACATTTTAATTAAATATGTCATAAAAATCACATAAATTATGATTAACACATATCACTAATCAATTTCAGGTTCGACCGCCGATAAAGCCTTCAATTTGCAGTTTAAACATAAAACACAAACAGATAATCAAACAGGCAACAGATAGAAATGCATTTAAACAGATACAGTCAATCAATCAGTTTTAGATTTCAGTCAGTCAGTCTAGTATTTTAATCAGTTCAATTACTTCTCATAATCAGTCTCAGTTTAGCGGTAATCAGTAATTAATCGGTAAGCAGTGGTGAGGGTTGTTACAAAATGCGTGTGTTACACGTTTGTACACTTGAAGTATATGAATGGAATGACTTTATTCTCGGATTATGATGTTGTTTAATGAATCATTACTCTCGATTTATTGTAATTATTTCGGAGCGTTGCAACTTGGTATCAGAGCAGTTAGGTTTGAATACTTTGGGATCGTAAAAAGTGATTATTACCAAAATGGGTTCTTTTGCTAGAAGAGATTAGGAATAACCTAGTATGCTATGTGATAACATGCTTATGTGACTAAGTGGGTATAGAATTTAATTTCTAAGATATTGATTGGGTCTACGAGTTTCTAAAAGTCATGTTAGAAGAGCACTTGATCACTACTCTTTCTAACTGGAACTCTAGCAACGTTGCGGGACGATCATTATCTAGAAAAGAAGTTCGTATGTGTTTATGTGACTACGTGCTTATGTAGAGTGGATTAATTGTTGTCCACCATATTAGGACATGAGTAAATTAGCTTCGGCATATTTGTAAATGTGCTAATCTCTTGTGATACCTTTATTAGGATGTCAGGACGTAAACATGGTGGTGGTAGGCATGTCAGGCTTAGACGGTAGGAGATACTGTTACCAGATGATATTCCGACGTAGGAAGAAGGGGTTGGTCAAGCCAATGTGGCCGAACCAATAGGTCAGCAGGCCATGAGTGCTTTTGTGATAACCCTCACTACTGTTTACTGATAACACCACTGATTAGTGCTAATCCATGATTAAGCATGTTAATTGATTGATTGACTGAAATTCTGAACCGATTGATTGAGTGTGTTAGTTTGAATGCAATCCTATCTATTGACTGCTAAATTATCTGTTCACGTTTTATGTGTTAAACTGTAAATTGAAGGCCTTGTCGACGGCCGAATCCAAAATTGATTAATGTTTTACGCTAATTGAAATTTATGTGATTTTATGGCATATTTAATTGAAATGTGATTTGGTATGATTAAATTAGATTTAATAAAGCTAAATTACAAGAGTTGGACTTAATTGCCATTTTTCCATTAGTGGGCTTTGCTAGACAATTGTTTAGTCTTGACTTATCTATGCTATACATCATCCTTGTTCATTTGTGAGAGACCAAAACCGACTTGAGTGAGAGAAATTGGGTTCAACTTGAAGGTTTTGCTTGGAAATTATAGGAATTGAAGAGTAATTTGCTTAATTGAGCTCCCTTATCTTGCATTCAAGACTTAAGGTATGAGGCTCATCCTCTCATTTGTGTATTTGAGTTGTTCTAGCATGATCCATGGTGATATTAGTGACTCAAAGTCTAGAATTGGTTAAGATTGTTGAATTAAGTTATAATTCATGCATGCATATGCATATCTTGAAGTTTAAAGTTGTTTTCATGAAAATTCTTGCATGCATGTCCATATTATTGTTATAGTCCATGAATTCATCTTAATTTTGAAGGAATTGGCTCTTTGGAGCAAGTATTTGAAGCCTTGAAGTTGATTAAATACATGCATGTTACATTTAATTTATGTTCTTGAAGTTTTGTTTGAAAATGAGTTTAATTGAACTATCTTTGGGCTTTGATTTCTCAAATTGATCTTTGAAACATGTAATATTATGGGTTTTGAAGTGTTTTCCAGAAAATTAGCCCAAGAGGATCGATTTTGGTGCATTAAAATTGAGTTTTGAGCTTGAGGTTCAAATCTGAAATTTCCAGAATTTGGACTCACGCTCGAGCGAGGAACTCCACGCTCGAGTGTACACTTTGTGATCATGCAGTCCGCTCGAGCGAGGTAAGTGACACTCGAGCGTGAAATGCGTGTATCCAGTACTTTGCATGTGTTTACAGTCCGCTCGAGCGAGAGAGTTTACGCTCGAGCGAGGACTTGTGTCTCACGCTCGAGCGGGGGTCGAGCGCCCGTCGAGCGTGAATTTTGAGCATCCAGTATTTTCACTGTAGTTTGCAGTCCGCTAGAGCGACGGAAGTCACACTCGAGCGGAGGCCCTTTTTCAGCATGTCCGCTCGAGCGTAGGAAGCCACGCTCGAGCGAGACCCCTGTTTTCTGAAAATTTTGTAAAGTGTTTAAAAGTGCATCTTTGCATCCTCTTTCCATCCTAGGCATTCCTAGGGCATGTTTAAGGCATCTTAAGGAGAATATTGATGTAGAACCACACCGAGGCAAATTAGGGATTAAGTTATTATTTTTCCAACTGTGTAGCTTAGTGTGTGTTCATCCTGTAACTGTGTAGGGTTGGCATCCGAGGACGCGCACTAGCTTATCTGTAGCCCAGAACTCTGTGAGTAACAATATTGTAAAGATATGTTCAAAAAATGATTATCTTCTGGACAATTGAACTGTACTGTTTTCTGAAATGATACTGTTACTGAATGAATGATGTCCTAATTGTGAACTGTATTGTGGCATCCTTAGCAACCTACCATTGCTGTACTGTACTGCTACTGTCACAGAGATCTCTGTCGGTTCCCATGTTGGAACCACTGTTGTTTACTGATATGATGGCCATCAATTGACTGTTCGATCTGTCTAGACCTACTGTACTGTTTTGCTATTGGATGTACCACATATGACTGCTATGACTGAGTAACTGATATACTGATTGAAATGACTGTTTTCAATACTGAAAGGACATTCATTCTTAACCTCTTTACGCATTATGTTATTCACTGGGCTTTAGCTCACTGCTCATATATATATGTAGGTGTTCAGGCACCGGACCGCTGCTAGGGGCGTCAGGCAAGCTCTCGTTTTGTCAAGCCAACCTATGTGCCTCACTGCGAGGTTCCGAGCCTGTTAACTGTTTGGGGTCTTTTAGTTTTCCCTTTTTTGTTTCTGACCTGTATAGACTGAATGTTTTTGTATTGTACTGTCTTAATAGGGATCAAGTCCCTGATCTGGATAATTGTAAATACTGTGTATACTGTTTTGGTATTGACTGTATATACGTATGAAAAGTCTTTTTGCATACAGACTGTCACAGCTCATTGGACATCTTTTAATTACTGTATTGGCTTCCGCCAGCCCCTGTACTCTGTATTACTGTTTCACTGTTAAGCAGGCCTTCGGTAATCTCGGATTACTAGCCGGTTACGGTACTAAACCCATAGGGGCAGGTTTGGGTCGTGACAGCTTTGGCTCGTGAGATAGCTGGAACTTTGTGGGAATCTATGGACATTCTTAGAGTTGATAATCAAGTCCAAGCCCATGTTGCTGAAACAGGGCCGTCATTTCTGAAGAGGGAGTTCTTCTAGTCTAATCCAGATGAGTTTTTAGGAGATGAGAAGGAGCCACTGAAGGCGAATGAGTGGTTAGAGCAGATGGTAAAGACGTTCGAGATGCTTGGCATCGAGGACGATGGGTTAAGAGTGACTTTGGCATCCTTCCAACTGAAGGGAGATGCAGGTCGGTGGTGAAAGTTTGAACGGGGGCGCATTGGAGTGACTTAAGAGGCTTTCGCTAACACTTTCTATGACAAGTTTTTGCCTCCCATTATTAGAGAGAAGTTGATGGAGTAGTTTTTGAAGCTCAAGCAGTTCAACACACCGGTGGTCGAGTTTGAGGTTGCTTTTACTAGTCTGTCGAGGTTTGCACCAGAGCTTATAGTGACGGAGGAATGCTGTTGCTTGGAGTTTGAGAAAAGGTTGAGGACCAGACTCATTTTCAAGGTGGTTACGTTGATGATTAGGGATTACGGTCGTCTTGTGGAGGCTACAGCTCACTTAGAGACCGTGATTCAGACTGAGGAGGAGAGGATGATAGGCTTAAAGCAGAGGAGTCAAGAGGTTCAGGGGAAGGCTCGGGACAGTAAGAGGCAGAGGGGTTCCAACCCACAATAGTCCTAGGGAGCACAGTCTAGCTCCACTTTCCAGGTATCGAGTTCTGGTTCTGTGAGAGGTGGTTAGAAAAGAATCACTTGCTTTAAGTGTGGTCAGCTGGGCCACAAGTCTGTAGTTTGCTAGTAGAAGAGAGGAGGGCAACAGTCTACACCGTTTTTACCTCGTTCTCAAAGTCAGAGTTAGGTAAGAGGGCAGTCACCTATCTATTATTAGTGTGAGCAATAGGGGCTCTTGAGGAGGTTTTGTTCCCAGGTAGGTTCATCTAGTGTATCTGGTTTAAGGCAAACACAGAGCCATCAGCCTACACAGTCAGCTCATGCCTTGAGGGCCAATTAGGGAGCTTCCTCGACTCAGTCAGTGTATCAAACTCATGCTCCGAGGGGTGAGCAGGTGGAGCAGAGGCCCACGGGGCATATATATGCTGTTATTACGCTAGATTTGTTGCCAACACCTTCGGTAGTAAGAGGTAACTTCTTGTTGTGTAATTCTATTGCCAATGTGTTGATTAATATTGGTGCATCGCATTCTTTCATTTCGTCTGCATTCGCATCAACATTGGCGCTAGAAGTGGCTCAGTTAGCATCTCCATTCAGGGTAGAGTCACCTGTTGGTAGTGAGGTTGTGTTAGACCAGGGGTGTCGGGGTTATGAGATAGAGGTTGCCGGTCATCAACTTCCTTTTGCTTTTGTGTTAATTTATATGTCGAGTTTTGATGTCATTTTGGGCATGGATTGATTATCATCCTATTGAGCCATTATTGATCGTTACCGTCAGAGAGTTAGAGTGTGCACCTTGAGGGAGTTCTTGTTTTTATTTCCTAGAGGACCGAGTTGATAGAGCCTTGTTGTCAGTGTGTGATCCGCGTGGTCAGGGCGAGCCTAGTCTCCTTCTCGCTACATTTTTGGGCGTTGAGAGTGATGTGGTCCGAGTTGAGTTGCCGAGGGTAGTTTGTGAATACCCGGACATCTTTCCCGAGGATCTCGTTAGTTTACCACCTCACCGTGAGATTGAGTTATCTACTGATTTAGTGTCTGGCACGACACTGATCTCTATGACATCGTATAGATTCGCACCCGCTAAGTTAAGTGAGTTAAAGATTTAACTCCAGGAATTGCTAGATAAGGGCTTTATCTGCCCCTAGTACTTCACCTTGGGGAGCACCAGCTCTCTTTTCCAAGAAGAAAGATAGCACATTGGACTTTGTATTGATTACCGGAAGTTGAACTCGGTAACTGTTAAGAACAAATACCCATTGCCTCGTATAAATGACTTGTTTGACCAGTTGAAAGGGTCTTGTTACTTCTCTAATGTAGACTTGAGATCGGGTTATCATTAATTAAGAGTGAAGGAGCAGGATATACAAGAGAAGGCATTCCATATGCGGTATGGCCATTATGAGTTCCTAGTGATGCCTTTTGGGTTAACCAATGCACCAGCCTTGTTTATGGATTTGATGAATCGAATCTTTTGTAAGTTCCTAGACCGTTTTGTAGTTGTCTTTGTTGATGGCATTTTGATCTATTCACCATCTGAGGAGGAACATGAGGAGCACTTGCGGATTGTACTTGAGTTACTTAGAGCCCACAAATTATATGCTAAGTTTGGGAAGTGTGAGTTCTGGTTGAAAAAGGTGAAATTCTTAGGCCATGTGGTATGTGGGAAAGGAGTGATTGTAGATTTCTCTAAGATTAAAGCAGTGCAAGATTGGGAACAATCTAAGAATGCCTTTGAGATCCGAAGTTTCTTAGGTTTAGCCTGGTATTACCGTTGTTTTGTGAAGGATTTCTCTAGATTAGCCTCATCGTTGACTAGATTGACGAGAAAGGGAATTAAATTTGTGTGGAATGAGACTTGTAAGAAGTCATTTCAAGAGCTTAAGGTTAGACTTACCACTGCTCCAGTGTTAATTATTTCAGAGAGGGATTTGTGCTATTCTATGTATTGTGATGCATCTCGGGAAGGTTTGGGTTGTGTTTTGATGCAAGAGGGGAAGGTAGTAGCTTATGGCTCACGGAAGTTGAAAACACACGAGAGAAACTACCCTACTCATAACTTAGAGCTAGAGCTTTGATATTTGCCTTGAAGATTTGGAGACGCTATTTATATGGTGAGAGGTTCAAGGTATTCTTAGATCGCAGAAGGATTTAAATTTGAGCCAGAGGAGGTGGATGGAGTTCATGGAGGATTATGACTTTGAGTGGCATTATCATCCGGGAAAGGCCAATGTAGTGGCTGACGCCTTGAGTAGGAAATCCATTAGCAGTGTAGCTAGTATTGCCATCCGGAAATGGTAGATGTTGGGTGCTATTGGCGAGTTTGACTTGCATCTTGGCGAGTCTACTGAGTCTGTAACTTTGTTTACTATAAACCTACACTTGTGAGTTGAGTTATAGAAGCACAACGGGGTGATCACGAAGTAGAGTCTATCCGGGAAAAGATATCTAGTGGGAAGGTAGAAAAGGGCCTGAACATGTATTCTGACTCGAGTGTTAGATATCTTGACTGTCTTTTTGTACCAAAGTCTTATAGAGAGGGGGTACTCCGAGAGTTCCACCTTTCGCGTCGTGCAGTACATCCAGAAGGCACCAAGATGTATCACGACCTTAGTCGCCAGTTTTAATGGAGGGAGATGATGAGAGACTCAGCCTTCTTTGTATCGAAGTGCCTCACTTGTTAACAAGTGAAGGCTAAGCATTAGAGGCCAGCGAGTTTGTTGCAACCCTTGCCTATAGCTGAGTGGAAGTGGGAGCATGTCATGATGGATTTTGTTGTAGGTCTTTCAAAGACTCAATGGGGTAATGATGCAGTGTAGGTGATAGTTGATCGGCTAACTAAGTCAGTGCACTTTGTACCTATGCACACGAGTGACTCGGTAAATTATCTTGCCAACCTGTATGTTAGGGACATAGTTCGACACCATGGGGTCCCTGTGGTTATTGTTTCGGATAGAGATTTACATTTTACAGCTCGGTTATGGTAAAGCCTACAAAATGCCTTGGACACTAGACTGACATTTAGCACCGCCTATCATCCTCAGATTGACGGGCAGTTAGAACATACCATTCAGATCCTAGAGGATATGTTTCGGGGTTGTGTTCTTGACTTTAAGGGGTCGTAGGAGAGGCACTTGCCTTTAGTGGAGTTTGTCTACAACAATAGCTTTTAGGCGAGTATTGGCATCGCACCAATTGAGGCCTTGTATGGCCGACTGTGCAGATCTCTTGTGTGTTGGGCCGAGGTAGGTGACGTACCTATGTTAGGTCCTGAGTTAGTCTAGAAAACGACAGAGAAGGTTGCACTTATCTGTAAGAGGTTGGTTTCGGCTTAGAGTCATCAAAAGAGCTATGTCGACTGTAGAAGGAGACCATTATCATTTGAGATAGGAGATCACGTCTTCTTGAAAATATTACCTAAACGGGGTTTGATGAGGTTTGGAAAAAGCAGGAAATTGTCTCTTAGATTTATTAGGCCTTTTGAGATCTTAGAATGCATTGAGGAGGTAGCTTATCGTTTGGCCTTGTTGCCATAGCTTTCTAGGGTTCATGACGTATTTCAATCTGTATGCTTCGGAAGTATGAGCCGAATCCATCACATGTGTTGGATTGGACCGAGTTAGAGGTAGATGAGAATACCTTGTATGAGGAGAGACCGGTTAGAGTTTTAGATATACGAGACCAAGTCTTACAAAGCAAGACATTTCCATTGGTAAAGGTGTTGTGGAGACACAACGGGGTCGATGAGGCAACTTGGGAATGTAAGGCGGAAGTCCATGAGAAGTATTCGAACCTTTTTGTTAATGTTTGAAACTTATAATGAAAATCTTGTTGTGTTGATTATATGTGAACATTGTATATGTTTTGGGGGGAAAAAAATGAATTACATATTCAGTATTGAAAACTTGTTTATCATTGTTTAGAGAATGAATGACTGGTGGATGTGTCATGGTTGTGGGATTCAACTAGTTATCATGGTTGTAATTGATTTAAACATGGTGTAGTTATTTGATTTAAAAATTTGGGGACGAAATTCCTTAAGGGGGAAGGTTATAGCGATTTTGGTTTAAACCCGACCCATTCATTGTCTTGGATCCAGATTTTCATGTCTTGATGGTTGTTCATGTCTTCTTTCGTCTCATTCCTTGTTGAGTCTGGCTATTGGAGTGTCTTGGTTGTGTTTGAAACAGATTGGGAGTTAGTTTTTCAAAACTGTGCTGCCTTATTTTGGTTGTTCGCTCGAGCAAACTGTCTTTGTGCTCAAACGAACTTTGAGAACTTTCAATACTTTTGCAGGTTTGCAAAACTATTGGGAGTATGGCATTCTTCGCTCGAGCGGTCTTGGCTCGAGCAGTTCTTCTTGCGCTTGAGCGGTCTTTTGGAACTTTCACTACTTTTGTAGGCCTGCAAAAAGTACTAGGAGGGTGGTGTTTTTCACTCGAGCAGTACTTTGTTCGCTCGAGCAGTCTCTCTTTTTGTGTCTGGTTGCTCGAGCGACCATTCTTGCGCTCGAGCGGTCTGCATGTATATTAGTCCGTGAAGTCACTTTTTGAGCCACTTTTGTCATGTCTCTCTCTCTCTCTAAACACCCCCAAACCCTAAATTTAGACACTCTCTCTTTAGAACTCATTTTCTACCCTCAAACACACCTTGATCTAGTGGTTTCTTAACCCTTATTCTTTGGAGAAAAAGATAGAGCTCACCTAGGGCTTCTATTTGATCAGAACAAAGTTTGTTTTCGGCTTTGTCAAGTTTCTTCTCTCTCTCCCTTGTCTTCAAGCTTTGAGGCAGGGATTTCTCCACACTTTAGTATGATTTTTAACTTAGTTATTTGTCTTTTTAAAGCAATCTTGATATTGGGGATTTTTGGAACAAAGTTAGGGTTTTGGTTTGAAATCAAAAGAGAGGGGTTTTAAAAATGGGTTCTTGAATATGAAAATGGGTATGTAAATGTGCTTGAGTTGTGATGAAATAGTGGATTTTTACCCTTGGGTTTGATTTTTAAAGAAAGAGGATTTTGCCCTAAAATGTGATTGTTTGATTTTGTAAAAAGAAAATGGAATTGATGTTGGTTTTATGAAATTGGAACAATGATGATGATGGTAGTGGAGTTGGATATGAATTATCACTCCTATCTTGAGATTTGGAAAGTATATCTTTATTGAAAATTAGTTATCTGTTCAGAGATATCTGTTTTAGGCTATCGGTGGAGGACAGCTATGATTGTTGTAGAAATTGCATGAGAATTAGGTAAATTAAAACTAATTTCTTATCCATTTACATTGAGCATTGTAACATATTTAACACATTGAGAATGTTTATCGTTTTGAGAAAAATGGATGAATACCTTGGTGAATCTGGGTAGAAGTGTAATTATGGTATTATGTTGGCTTGTGTGTCCTTGGTGAAAGTCCAAAAACCCGCGCGGACAGGTGCTGAGCCTTTCGGTTAGTACCGGTAAAAATGGAAATTGGTAGTGCTTGTAGCCTAGTTGCAGACACATCCTAGAGATTCCCAGTGTTGTATCCACTGCCCTATTTTCTATTATAAATGAAATAATTTCATGAACTGTGATATAACCTGGCATTACATGATTTTTGAAAAAAAATATAAAATGTTTTGGCATGAGCATTGTATATGCATTCACCTTATAACTCTGTTAAGATTCATACACTGTATTAGAGTATCTCTACTGGGCTTTGGCTCACCTTATGTGGAAAACTATTTTCAGGTGCTGACAATATATCTCAGCCAATGCAGTAGCTTGGGAGGACTTGGAGCGACGAGTTTCTTTTTTTTTTTGTTGTTGGTTATTGTTGTATTTATTTTGTACAAGCATATGGCTTTATTTGTTTTGAATTTCAAACTCACTTTTGTTGTAACCAAGTACCGTCTTGAAAAGTTGTAGTCACTAGGGCAATTACATATCTGTTTTACTTTTATTTCATATCTTTTGTTTATAACACATGCTATAGATTCAGAATTAGGGCTTATGAATGTATAAATGAATGTGTTACTCTTTTGTACACTTGAAGTATATGAATGGAATAACTTTATTCTCGGATTATGATGTCATTTAATGAATCATTACTCTCGGTTTATTATAATTATTTCGAGGCGTTACATACCAAACTCAAACGCTCTCTCAAGTTGAGACGACAACTTGAGAGGGGCTACGTTGAGTTGTCATCTCAACTTGAGAGAGCAACCGATTTCGGTGATCCGAACCGTTCACTTTTTTGGACTCACTGAGCAAAAATTTATGTAAAAAATCAAGACAATTGGATATCGGTAACTATATGTTTGAATCATATTTGTTTTAAAAAAAATGGACGGCAAAATATCCATGTAGTTGATGTAGAAAAATGAGGACAAGATTTAAAATCAAGATTATGAGTTTGGCAAAGTAAGCCTTCATTACTTGAGCAACATATACTATATGTGTATTTTTCTTTATTATTATTTTTATACTATTACATTTTGTTAAATTACACATACATTACGTATATAACCTGCTAATATATATATATATATATTGCAACAAGTTCTAGTATTTAGGGTTTAGGGTTTAGGGTCTCCATAATAAATTTCAATGGTGAGTTCCAAAATCAACCCTTTAGAAAGAAACCTTCAAATCATTATCATCTTCGTAAGTTAAATCCGCATCAATGTCATGTTCTAGATTGCACTTTCACTCGATGAATCGGTACAACTAATCAAATATTTTTTTTGGGTAAATTACAAATACACCCCATGAGGTTTGCTTAAAGTACATATTGCCCCCTGTAATTTGGAAAATTACAAATACCCTATTATTAGAATTTTTTATTTAACATAATTAACTAAAAAAATGAAATTCATAATTGTTCTCCTATATAATAATCAAATTACCTAAATTATTAATTGAAACATATTTCTAACATCATTAAAAACGGTTAATAACTGATGATTTATTAATAAAAGAGGCGATTTGTTATGAAATTAGAAACTTCAGGGGGTGGAATGTAATTTTCGAAACCACATGGGGTATATTTGTAATTTACCCTTCTTTTTTCTATATTATTTACTCAAGTTTGGGATAAGTTAATGTGGTAGATAATATTTGTGACACTTTGTAGACGCGCCCGTGGGCCTCATGCTACAGTTCGGACTCGATTTGTGTCGGTTCTTAATCTGATCTCGCAAAGTGCAATACGAGATTGATAAATCACCAAAGAGTCCAAATCCGGCAAATCGTTTTTGGAAAACAGATTTTTTTTTGAAAGAAGTGCCAAACATGGACTGCTTTGCCAGATACAAAGTCGCCACCTAAATATTTTTTATGGGGGAATTTAGGAAACCCTGACTCGTTTGCCTAAGGCCACGTGTCCGTCATCACCAAAGTTGCCTCGCTCGGGAACTTGGGTACGATTGGGGAAGGTCAGCTATGAGCACCCCCGCTCGCCCGATCAAAGATCGGCCTCTACTAACCATGATATCTAGTTTTGAAAACATTATGTGTTCTTATTCTGATTAATTAACTAACCTTACTATGTGATGCGCACAACACAAAAGTATAGACTAGATCGCCTAATTTGGAACAAAGCATTGCATATCCGCTCATTTGAAAGGCAGTTTGAAATTTGCTACTCGCAAGTAGGCTAAAACACGGATTTCAACGAGTTGTTCCAACTCAAACAATCCAACCTTCACTCACAGGCATTCAGGTAGTTATATCACATAAGCATATAGCCTCATGATAAGCATGCTTTCATGTTAACATTCACACTCATGCAAGATGCTAAAACATAAAAAGCTTACCGAGTACTCCGAGCCAAAACAAAGAACTTGTTAGCAATCAATGTATGATCCAAGTCCATGTTAAGTGACTAATGCATTGCATACAAAATGCAACTAGAATAGGCTCGGCTAATCCTAGGATGGCAGGTGGAATGCAACAAATAGCACGTATTCAAGTTAGATTGAAATATTATGCAGTTAGCATGATGCGCCGAGCCCGGTGCATGTAATACAAATGAATGGATGCATGCATGCATAACATAAGGATGCTAAATTAAATATGCCCTAATACTAACCATCCAAAGCAGGTAAGTAAAAGGGAGAAAGAAGTGGAGGTTGGAAGACATGCATCACACGCACCCACACTTATTACAAATTCGCCCTCGCTCAGAGGGACCAAAAGAATAATACCATTTAATCAACTAACAGGCTAATTAATTAAATTATACAACACTTAACTAATTAACGAATCAATTAAACTACTAAAAGCAGTAAAGGGCCTCGGGAAGAGGGATGCACGCATGCTTGGATTGGCTTCGCCCGGAAATCCAATGCCATGCACAAGCTGCCTCTGTTTACCCTGCTCTGCTCCTTTGAAAATTGCACAATTCCCAAGGAACACTCTCTGAACACTGTGGAGGGTCACCGGCCAAGGGGGAACACCATCGGCCAAGGATGAGTGGTCATTGACCATCTATTGAGCTCTCGGCCACCAATTCATGGTCGGTCGGCACTGGATGTGGTCGGTCGGCCATGTATGCCTGCAGAATCCGGTTTTGACAGCAGCAGGGCAAACATGGCATGGCAATGCATTTCAAGCAAATGTGTGCACCAACACCCTCCTTATCATGTTCATGACTCAAAGGAGGATGGTCTTTGATTCTCGGACCACCAATCGCGCATTTCAATGCGTGATGGCCCAAGAAACCAAGTGTACCATTTCAATGTGGAATGAGATGCACACAAAACAATCAAGGGGGGGCCCAACCTCTATCATTTGATCAAGAGGCAAGACATGTATGCTAAATGCAATCCAAGCATGGGAGCTAAGTATGCAATATGAACATGGGGCCAACATGCAAACATGCAAGCATGTATCAACCTATCAAACATGTGAACAAGCAATGTATACTAGGTACACAACCTAAGCAAACAAGCATGTAACAAGTATGCAAGTTAATCAAGTATGCAAGATGCAATGTAAACATGTAAGTATGCAAGACAGTAACAACATGTTAAGCAACTTAACCAAGAGAATGCATGCCAAATGCAAAGTGTTTCAAGCATGCCACAACATACGATAGGCCAAATATGCAACAACACACGAGGCGAGCATGCAACAACATGCAAAGGAGGGACTTAAACTAATTTGGGCGGCTCTCTATTAAGCCCAAAATAGTGGCCAAATGCTATGGAAATGAGGTACAAATGCACATGCAAACATGCATACGAATGGACCAACACTTAAGCATAAAGATGGGACTTTTAAGCACACTTAAAAGGGAAACATGGATATATAGCATGCATACTAAGCTCTGAAAATCATGTTATAAAGGTGCCAAACCAAGTAAACAAGACAAGCCAAGCATGCAACAATGGTCCAAGGTTCAAGGGGGCTTAAACCAAAGCTATATGAAGCAAGCCCCAAAGGGCCATGAGGACCTAAAACAGGTCCGATGCAGGTCTAAACAAGACCAAAGACACACCTAGAGGGCATCTAAATGGTCTAAACATGGAAGCATACATAAAGGTCCAAACATGGAGCATAAGACACAAGCCTTTTAAAGCATTAAAGGGACATCAAATGCAAGCATACAAGCATACCACAAGGACCGAAGTGATGCTATAAGTGGTGCCAAACCACTGAAACAAGCCAAGTAATGCATGCTCAACACTCACACACCCAAGACTAACAAGCCAAAATGCAAGGTGGCTATACAAAACATGTCATGGATGGCCAAAACAACCACAAACAGACCTTAGGCATATTAAAACATGCATAAAAGCTTCACAAAGCTAGGCCAAAACAAGTGAGCATGGTAGTCTAAATGCTAGACACATGTTAAGGCAATTCATGGCATTACAAGACAAGTATGCAAAGCAAGCATGGTGTGTCTAAACCAACTTAAAACAGAGATAAAACATGGCAAAATACTACCAAAAACCCACTAAGACATGGCCAACATGGTCTTAACAAGATGCTCACATATGAGGCTAAAATGACCAATATTGAAGGCAACAAGGAGAGGGGATGGCCCTCTCCTTCTTAGGACCTTAAAGCACCATCCCCACCACTGAAATCCCTCAAGATTTCAGTGGTGAGGAGGCCCAAACAAGGTGGTCCCAGAGCTCACTAAAATAGCACAAAAATGGGGCCAAACAAGGCCTAAGAGGGGTCAAACAACCCCAAACACCAAAACAACCTTAAACAACTATTTTAAGCAAGTAAAAACAAGACTTTTATATGTTATACACTAAGCTCAAAAATAGATTCAAGGTAGGCAAAAGGGCTATGCAAAAATGGGGTATTTAAAGGTAAAATTCTTACCTTGTAGCCCCCTTCAAGAACAGCACTCCAGCTGTTTTCCTTAGCTCAAAACCAGCTCAAAACTCTGAAAATCACTCCTTAGTACCTCAGTAGCTACAGGAAAGTGTAACACTAGGTGTTTGTGTGAAAAACTATGAACAAAACACCTTAAACACCAAAGAGAGGGAGATATAGAGATAGAATAGACACAAGACTCAAACCCTAATCTCAGACCTCTCTCTTGAACTTCTGGAACCTTGGAGGAGGGAGGAGAGGCCCTCCCTTTATAGAGGATCACTCTTGCAAAGCTTACAAAACAAGCTAAGCAAGAGTGAAATCCCTCCATACACGTGTATGAAGGGGGGGCAAAGTGGGTGCCAGCCATCACAGCTGGCACAAAATATCTGCCAAAAGCAGATGCACAGTGGTCGGCCAGCCAAAAATGAAAATTTGACCAAAACAACGGTCGGCCGGCCACAAATGATGCCGGCCGGCCAAACATTTGGCCGATGGCAACAAAACAATGGCCGGTGGCCTCAAGCCATGGTCGGTGAGGTGTGGGGATGGCCAACAAGCCATTCCCTGCTCCTCAAAGGCAAAACACAAGTGTTTGGTGCAAAACCAAACACAAAACAATCAAGTCGAGAGGTCTTGAGGCAAGGCGCGTGGCCGAGACCTCCGGGAACTCAAGACGAACACAAACAAGGATGATCACCGAGTGTTCAAACGGTGACGTCCAAGTCTCAAGGACGGTAAAAAATTGGGTGTCTACACACTTGTCTCTAGTTACTTTTAGTTTGTGATAGTTATTCAACTTGGGTTTAATCACTAACTAGCAATTAATTCGTGCAATGCATGCATTATTTTTATTTAAAAAAAAAAATTTGATGGTACAATGTGTGTCATAAAAGAATAATTTTAATTATTTATTTTGATAATATTGGCGCTATCATTTTATAAAATTATTACTTGAATATTTATATATATTAATTTGGAATATTTAGTCTAACATCCCTTTCCAACTTTTGATAATGGGAGAGGTCCACAATATTATTTTTTTTGTAACTTAAGGTCCCTCTTCTATTTGCCACCGCGGAGGCACTCCATAGCAAAGTAGATTTTAGACTAGGTAGCCATGACTTCTTGGAGCTTTACGATGTTGCGGTGATGAACTTTCTTCATTATCGATAACTCGCGCTTCACTTGATCCATCAATCTGGCTTTGATGATATTCTTTTTGGAGACGACTTTTATGGTGACAATCTCACTGATGAGGAGGTTTTTGGCATAATAGACTCTGGCAAAAGAGCCAGAACCGATGAGGCGACTGAGCTCGTACTTGTTATTGAGGGGATTTGATGTGGGTTGATTGGATTAAATGAGTTTGGTGGCTGTGTCAACCATTGTTGCTATTGAAGGAGTTTGAATTAAATTGCAGTGGTTGTATTGAAATGAATTTAATGTGGGTTTTAAAGGGATTTTCTTTGGTTTGGTCAAAAACACAGAGAACATTGTGAGCAAATTAGAGAAAATTAATCAAAATAAAGAGAAATTTGTGAGCAAATCAAAGAAATTTCAACTAAGAGAAATTTAAAAATACAAAAAATTTCAAAGCACAGAGAAAATTAGAGAAATTGAACAAACTAGAGAAATTTGTCTGAAGTTTTTCTGTGTTTTGAAATTTCTCTAGATCAAAATTTTTCTGGAAAAATGTTGAGAGATATAGCGATTCTAGTTTAGACCCGACCCGTTGATGTTTTGGATCCGGGTTTTATTGTCTTATATGGTTGTTCATGTCTTGTTTCTCCTTATTCCTCATTAAGTTTGGTTATTGGAGTGCCTTGGTTGCATTTGGAACAAGTTGGTAGCTTGTTTTTCAAAACTGTTGTTACCTAGAATTTTGCCTCTTCGCTCGAGCGGCACTTCCTGCGCTTGAGCGGTCTTTGTGAACTTTTAGTATTTTTGCAGGTCTGCAGAGATACTGGAAGTTGGCATTCTTCGCTCGAGCAGTGCTTTTTGTGCTCGAGCGATGGTCTTCTGTTTGTAAAACTTCTAAGAACTTGTATTCTACGCTCGAGCGGTCACTTCCTGCGCTCGAGTGGTCACACTTTTGTGTCTGGACACTCGAGTGACACTTCTTGCACTCGATTGGTCTGCGCATATATCAGATCGTAGAATCACCTTTTTGAGTTACTTTTTCATTTCTGTCTCTATCTCTCTTAACATTCTAAAAACTCTAGATCTAGAGTTTCTCTCTCTAAAACTTAAATTCTCTCTACAAATACACCTAGATCCATTGATTTCCTCACCCTAGTCTCTTTGGCAAAAAGGTAGAGCACACCGTGAGCCTTTTTTTGATTGGAACAAAGTTGGGTTTCGGCGTTTCTGAGGTTTCTCTATTCTCCCTCTTGTCTCCTCTTCGCTTCAAGAGGTAGGGTCAATTTGCTAAACTCAATATGAGTTCGGTAGCATATTTGTGATGTATTTTGTTATTTATATTTGGTAGTCATTTGGTTGATCTTGAAATGTTATTGTGGGTTGAGGGTTTGTACAAATTTGGGGTTGTTTGTTTATGATTTTGCTATTAAATCTATTTTTGATAAACAAACTTGCAATTGATTTTCTAAAAGAGAAAAACCCCCATTTATAGAAAAACCCTAAATGATATTGTTTTGGGAGTTGGAGTTATTTTTGGTAAGAGGTTTGGTTGGAAAGAGATAGAAAGGGAATGATTGTTGGATTTTGAAACAATGGGTGTTATTACTCTTCTGGAAAAATTTATCTGTATTGTTATCTTTTAACCATTGCATTAGTGATAATTGTTTTGGTTATCAGTGGAAGATAACATTGCCGTGTGTTAGAAATTGCATGTGGATTACGAAAATTGAAACTATTCATATTGTGGAGCATGTAATGGATTTTGGAAATTGAAACTGTATATTTTGGAAATTCTCACATTATGTTTTGAGAATTCTTGCATTATATTTTGGAACATTTGCATTGTTTTGAAAAAAATAATATTTTGAGTTACATGTATTGTACTATTGAAAATGGTAAATAAAATGGTGAATCTGGGAAGTAAGTATTGTCTCGTTGAAATAAGTTGGCCTAAGTGTCCATGGTGAAAGTCCTAAAACCCGCGCGTATACATGGGTGTCGATCCCACGGACGAAATTTTCATGTAATGGCAATAGTAGTGCTTGTATAGCCTACGTTTACATGGGTGCTGGTTTATGGTTTCCTACGGACGAAATTTCCATGAAATGTTGTATTTGGTTTGGAGATACCCATTTTATTTACTATTATGTTGGTTTTGGAACAGGACGTTTGGAAATGTTTTGAGCAATGTATTTGCTTTTGTTTAATGATGTAGTTGCATTTGATTTAGCAATGTTTTTGCTGGTTGGTATTGAGATACCTGGATTGGTTTTTTTTTTGGAAAAGGATTTTATATCAAACGGATGATTTGAACTCGGAAGACGTTTTGATTAAACGTAAGGTTTTGATAATTGGAAAGAAAGGATTTTGTTGAAAAATCAAATGAATTTGAAAATGCATTTGGGCATATTGTATATATATATATTGCATCATGACCATTTATGCTGGTGGAGCATATTTAGTTTTTGAAATATTATGTATTGGGCTTTATGCTCACCCTATGTGATTGAAGTGTTTTTCAAGTGTATATATGTGGATGTGGACTGTGACATGAAGTTGTGTTCGGAATCGTGTAGGGTGGTTCAGTTATTTGTAGGCCATGTGCCATTTATGTTATTTATTGGTCGTGTGCCATTCTTGTAAGGGTTACACCCTTGTGTATGATGTAAGCCTCAGGGCGTTTAAGTTAATTTATGACATCTGTGTATATTTTTAGTTACAGAACATTCATTTGACTTAGATGTTATATCTAGGAATATATAAAATTAGATAAACACATGTATTGCGTGACATCATTTGCATGAGAGTTGTTATCTATTATTCATCGTTGGGTGGTTTATTCACGTGAACCGAATCGTGTAAATCTTAGGCATGACAAGGGACTCCTCAACCATTATGAAAATATTGCACGTCCTTTATCCTATAAAATCTTAATACCAGGAATCTTAAAAAAAAAATTCCCCTATTAATTTTAGTTAAATTATTTGTATATTTTAATAATTTTAGTTCTATCGTATTATAAAAGTATAATTATCATATAATAATTTTGTATGATATATATTAAATTATAAAATAGTAAAATAAATGCTAATTTCGATATTAAAAATAATAGTTAAATTAGAAGAAGAATTATTAACATAAAATTAAAAGTAATTTTAACTATTTAATTTTCTTTTATATTCATTTGGAAAATAAAAATATGTAGAAATAAAATTATATAAAATTTATTAAAAAAAATTAAATATAAATATGTTGTAATTGGATTATCATATAATGATTTATATGATATATATATATATATATATATATATATAAAATTATAATATTCTAAAATAAGCACTCTTAAATTAAATTATCAACTATAACTCCGTTTGGGAAGCCAATCTTGAGGCTTTTTTTTGGCTATTTTAGCCACAAAAAACAAGATAGGCTTTTTAACCTAATAAGACAAAACATCACATTCAACTCATAATCATTACATTCATTCTCTCACAAAAAAGCCAAAAAAGTCAAAAGCCCTTCCCAAACCAGGTTTTTAACCCCATGCTAAAATAGCTAAAAAAGCCAAAAAGTCAAAAAGCTAACCCACTTCCCAAACGAAGCCATATAAAAAAAGAAAGGGTAAATTACAAATACACCCCTTGAGGTTTGCTGAAAATATGAATTTCCCCATGTAATTTGGAAAATTATAAATACCTTCGTGTTAGATTTTTTATTTAACAGAATTAATTAAAAAAGTGAAATTTCTAACTGTTCACCTATACAATAATAAAATTATCTGAATTATTAATTGAAATAAAATTTTAACATTATTAAAAACTGTTAATTAAGTTGATGATTTATTAATAAAATGACTTATTTGTTATAAAATTAGAAACATTAGGGACATAATGTAATTTCTAGAACAACAGAAGGTAATTTGTAATTTAAGTAAACCTCAGAGGGTGTGTTTGTAATTTACCCTAAAAGAAATTCAACAATGACTAATTAAGAAAGAATCATATAACATCTAAATCCAAAAGGAAATAAATGAAAACATCCATATGGAAAAGAAATTCAACAATGACTAATTAAGAGATTCATATGGAAAAGAAATATTTATTAAATAGAATCCATATAAAATAGGTAAAGTTAGTATAATTTAAATTAGATTTGAGTTTGCATAGAATTCTATATGTAATTAAGAAAACACATGTTGACATGGCTCTCTTCGAAAAAGTAATCTCTTATAATATGCAACCTAAGTATGGAAAAAATATTACTTTTAATAATATATACATATATCGACAATGATACATACCACTAAAAGTGGTGCTCTAAAGCACCACTAGTGAGTTGGCACACACTTTAAAAAAAAAAAAAAAAAGGTACAACAACACTGTGGCAGTGGGTGGGGCCTACTGCTACATCATTAGTGCTACCACTAATTAGTGGTCTCAACCATTTTCCTATATATATGTATGATTGTTCGGCATGATGATTGTTGTTTTTTTAGTTTTTGTTACTTCTTATATTTGTAATTACTTTCTTACTGATTGACCTAATTTTTTTTGAGTAAATTATAAATACACCTCCTGAAATTTGCTTAAAATATTTTATCTCATGTTGTTTTGAAAATTATATCCCACCCCTTGAAGTTTTTAATTTAATAACAAATGACTCGTTTTATTTATAAATCATTAAGTCAATTAATAGTTTTTAATGATCTCAGAAATTTATTTTAATTAATAATTCAAGAAATTTTATCATTATTTAAGAATGCAGTGAGGAATTTTATTTTTTTAATTAATTCTATTAAATAATTTTTTTGATAATGAGGTATTTGTAATTTTCCAAAATATAAGGGACAATATGTATTTTAAATAAATTTTAGGGAATGTATTTGTAATTTATCTCTTTTTTTATTTTGAAATAGTGAAGGCAGTGAAATTTTATTTACATCAAGGATTAAGTGTGAAATTTTGTCAATATTTTGAATTTATTAGGTTTCAATTAGAAATTTAGTAGTCTTCAGCTTTTATGACCAACCGTCAATATTGAAATTTTTGTTACTCATTAGAAATTTCACTAAACTATCATCACTAATTGACAATAGTAACATTTCAATGACTAATAGGCTCCAATTAGTAATTAAGTTTTTTTTTTTTTTTTAATTTTTAATTCATCCTCAAATTTGTAATTTTCAACACCTAATTGAAAATTTCACTACACTATTTATAGATGTTCAAATTTTGCTGACTTCACTTCATCGCCAACATACAGTGTGCATAACTATTCATTACTTTTAAATAATTCATCTCAATTAACGCACTTCATTTAATTAAGACCTAATAGGGATGAACATGGTCCGGATTGAATCGGATTGGGGTAAAATTAGGATCAATCCGTTATTTACGGTTCCTAAAAAATTGGAACCAATCCAATCCGTTTAAATCATAGAACCAATCCATTTAAATACGGATGGATCGGTTTAGGATCACGGATTCACATAATTAAATAATAAAAAAATATATATATAACACTTTAATTTCATAAAAACATAAACACAGCGCTATATTAGTTCCACAATAGCAATATGTCTTTCTATAATAGCGACATACTGTTCTAGAATTTAAACAACCATAAGAAAATTGGTTTTACTATAAGTATTTAGACCATTACAAATTAAAACTAAAACTAACAAACAAAAGTAATAAAAGAAGATATGATGCGAGTTTAGATTTGAGTTTAGTTTTATATGGAATAAGAGAAGATACTATGGGGGAGGTGTATAATAAAAATATAGACTATTTATATACGGTCCGGATCGGTTCCAATCTGGAATCGTGGGGTTCAATCCGGAGCCAATCCGTGGACTATGGATTTTTAATTTTTCAATTCGAAACCGAACCACGGATTCAAAAAACCAATCTAAACCTATCGAATTAGATTAGACTGAACTGGATCGGATCGAATTACGGATTTCACAAATTTTTTACTTAGCCTTAAAACCTAATAAAAATATTTTTATCAATATATGATATAAAGATTACACCTAAATAGCGGTTCTATTTTTTGAGCAAAATTTTAAGATCCTAAATAACCGTAATTTCGACCTACACCCTTAGGACTGGCTCTAGTTGCAATCATTTGAATTTGACCTTACCACTTTTATATTTATTTTCCAGCTTGCCACCTCTATTTTAGGTTATTAAATTATCACAATAAATATTATATAACCTCTATTTTATGTTATCAAATTATCACAATAAATATTATAATTATACATACAATTGTTTTGATCTTATTATTTTAATCAATATAATTGTTTATTCATTGAAAACAACATGATAGCAGCGAGCGAAATGACACAAATGCCCTTCCAATCATGTTGTGCAAAGATACTCATCTAGTTCAATTATTCAAAGATACTCGTCTAGTTCAATTATCCAAACTGTATATTAGAGAGAGTGAAAAATCTATTCTCTATTTAATATATTAAAATATAATGGTCATTTTTTAAATTTTCTTATAGAATAATTATTCTTTTATAATAATGATTGAAAATTTTATTTATAATATATTTTTTAATTAATGTAACATAAAAAATTGATGAAATGATTACTTTATTTTATTCCGTTTTAATAAATTAAATAATATTTGAGGCGTTTGTTTTTGCTTATGACACTGGCCAATCAACTCGCTCAATGTGGCACACAGAGTGGTTGTTGTTGCTACGTGCTTGCTAAGTGGTGTTTTGAGAAGTTGGTAAAAAGTTGATTTTAAACTGTTTTTGGCCAAAAAAATTAACTTTTTGGATAGTGATTTGGATAAAAAAACTAATTTTTTTAATTAAAAAAGCTAAAAATTAATTTTTTTGCTAGCTTTCTAAAGTGAGCCTAAGTATTGGATTGTTTGTAAATTTATTGTAATCTTATGTAGTCAACATCTCCAACTAATGAATTTTAGTGTAATAAAAAAGTTATGAAAGTGACAAATTCCTAACCACACCCCTAAAAAAGGAAAAAGATAAAAAGCAGTTGTGATCAAATAAAACATGGCATGAGCTGTACTGGGCGAAATGTGAGGCTATTTTTGGTGGGAAGGTTTAATAGAGGAAATGAAAATAGAAAAGAAAAAATAAAAGAGAGTATAAATTGATAGGATTGAATTTTAAGTTATATTTGGTTGAATTAGTAAATGAAGAAAAAAAAGAGTTTAAACTCAAAAGGTAAAAAATGAGATCGTATTTTCATTTCACTTTCTTTTCTTTTGTGTTTTCCATTATAACCAAACAAAAAGTGCGATTGTATTTCCTTTTCTCTTTTAATTTAACTCATCAAATTCTCTAACCAAACACAATTTTAAAGGGACTGAAGTGGCCCTGCCCTTGTCGAAAATATAATTTTTTTTACTTATACCTCTATATATCTTAAATATTTGCAATATAATTAGTATATTATTCTTAAATTTTAAGTAAATTTTATTTGATTCCCTCAAAATGTAAATTTTTTTTTTGTTATTTCTTTAAATCTCTTATAGACTGTTTACTTATTCTAATATTTTTCAACTGCTCTTTATATTTGAGTGTAGCCAAAAAATAATGTTAGAGATTAAAAATTCAAACACAGAAAAGTGTCAAGAAAAAATAATATGTGGTCTGGAGTTAATTCATGTATGATGGGGATTCACAAATTATTTTTCTTGCATTAAGTGAGAGGAATGACAAAAACTCTATAATAAACATTCATTTTATATTATTGTAATCACATATTTCATTAATATCAATTATAATTTACACTTTTTAAAAAATTAAAAAAATCATAATATTTATTAAGAAGACATGAATACCATAATTTAATACCATGAATACTATTAGAAGTTATAAATTCAAGAAAAAATAATCAAAACAGAAGGTATTAAATAATAATACACAACACTGTTGTAAAAAAAATATATATATAAAAGAAGAGTGTAGGAGCGTGAATGAAGTATTTTTCTCAAAAAAATTTGAAGAAAAATACATATTTTAATATTTTTACTCTTTTTAATTTGAAGAAAGAAGTGTGCTGCAGCCTAACATATAGGTCATATTAATGTCTTACAATTGCCATGCTTTCCATACTTGGCCATGGGTAAAGTGCTGTCGTCAAACGACACAACTTTTTACCTACCTCGTCACATTGGCATGCTGTTTTCATGCCTTAATCTAGGTCTGACATAGGTGTAAGGTGCCACCAAATATGCCAGCTAGCCAGCCCTCCAAACTCAAGTTTCTAACAGACCACCCCCACCAAAATAAGCCTATGTCCTCGTTGGTAGGGTTTTCAAGTATTCAACCACTTATTTCTCAAATTGCCACAACGTGACTTCGTTCTCCCAACTAACATCAAATTTAGGTAAACCTTTCTATTTCACCAAGTAATAGGTTCTCCTGTTCTTTTTGTTCATGCCATTCGTCATGTGATCTAGAATTCTTTCGATTTCCTTGTCAAACTGTTTTCGGACCACTAGTGGGGCTCTCTTTGTTTGTTTTCTCTCAGCATTCACCATGTCTTCATGGTAAGGCTTTAAGAAACTTACATGAATGTTGGGTGAATTTTCAACTTATTTGGTAGTATCAGCCTATAAGCCACTGCTCTAACTCTTTTCATAACTTCAAAAGGACCGTCATACTTAGAAATGAGACCACGATGAATAGTCTTGCTATTGATTTTCTTCCAAATTTGGAGAGTATGTTTCAACAATACTTTATTTCCTACTTGGAACTCCAGTGGTGTCCTTCCCTTATTAGCATATTTCTTTATGTGACGGGAGGCTTTCGAGAAACTATCATGTGCCTCTTCTAGCAACTCGTGCTTAGCATGTGCAAACTGATAAGTTGCGGGACAATATCCCTTCGTTTTTTGTTTGGCCACCTCATGAGGAGTGACAGGCTAATATCCAATAGCTAACTCAAATGGACTAAGGCTAGTTATAGAGGATTGGTGCAAGTTGTGGCAGAATTGTGCATTATCAAGCAAGTCTAGCCAATTTCTCTAACTTGTGATAACATAGTGCCTTAAATATTCCTAAGCAAAGCATTCAGGCAGTCCATCTAACCATCCATCTAAGGGTGGTTTGTTGTAAAAAATTTAAATTCTGAATCCATTAACCCAAACAACATTGTCCAAAATTGTTCAGTAAAGTGAGTGTACCGAACACTCACAATGTCCTCTGGCAATCCAAAGTTCTTCACCACATTTTTTTTTAATCTACAACCACGTTAAATGGACATGCATGTGTTTTAGGAATAAAAACAGTATATTTTGAGAAATGATCAACAACGACAAAAATAGAACACATATCGTCCACCTTAGGCAATCCCGATATGAAGTCCATGGACATGAAAACCCATGGTCTCGTTGGAATAGGAAGATGCTGCAACAAACTAGTTTCTTTCTTGCACTCTGTTTTGTCTGTTTGACAGACTACGTATGTCTTGACATACATTTCAATGTCATCATCCATCTTCAGCCAATAATACGAACGAGATAGAAGAACCAACATCTGTTTCACCTTCGAGTGACCAGCCTACTGCAGATCATGAGTTTCTTGAAGTAACTTTTGTCGAAGTCAACCATTGCTAGGAACAAACAACTTATCTTCTTTGGTATGGGGAAGGTCATATTTCAACCAATATCTGCGAATAATCTCATCTTTCACTTATTGTACCAACTTTTGATAAGCGACATCCCTAACAACATTTTATCGAACTATGTCTAATAGATTTGACTTAATGGTAGTAATGACAGCCACATATTCCTCAACTACCTTCCTACTGAGTACATCCGCAACCTGGTTGTGTTGGCCAGCTTATGCTTCCACTCGAAGTCATATCCCTCAAAAAACTGTTGCCATCGAGCCTATTTAGACATCTTTTTCTGTGTCTTGAAGAAAGTATTCCCCATATTATTTGTTAAGACTTGGAATTTGGTTCTCAACAGATAAACTCTCTAGGTGAGAAGACAATGTACCACCGCAATCATTTCTTTCTCATGGACTAAATAGTTTTTCTCTACAACATTCAACTTATGACTTTCAAAGACAACTGGGGGCCTCTCTTGCACCAATACACCGCCAATAGTTTTGTTTGACGCATCAGTATGCACTTCAAAAGGAACTTGAAAAATCTGATAACAGTAACATTTGTTTAGTTGACACCGTAACTTTCAACTTGTCAAAGGCCACTTGACACTTTTCACTCCAGTTTCATTTCTAATCCTTCTTGAGAAAATCAGTGAAAGGTGCTGTCTTTTTGGAATATCCCTCAATGAACTTTTTATTATAGTTGGCAAGACCTAAAAAAGAACGTGACTTAGGAACTTTGCTAGATACATGCCAATCTATAATAGCTTGCACTTTTTTGTTGTCCATCTTCACATGGCCTTTACAAATAATGTATCTTAGGAATTTGATCTCCAGTCGGGCAAATTCACATATCTCTTTATTTACATATAACTAGTGTTCTTTCAACTATGAAAACACAATACGAAGGTGAGACAAGTGATCCTCTAAGGACTCATTATAAATTACAATATCATCAAGATAAACGACAACAAAACGATCAACATAATAAAAAAAATGTCATTCATTAAATTACAAAATGTAGCAGGCACATTTGTGAGTCTGAATAGCATAACAAAAAATTCATAAGACCAATATCTAGTAACACATGTGGTCTTGGACTCATCCCCTTTAGCCACTCTAACTTGTCAATACCCGGAGCACAAATCCAATTTGGTAAAGTATGTGTCCTTGCATAGACGGTTGAAGAGATCGGCTACCAAAGGAACTAGATATTTGTTCTTGATTGTGTGGACGTGCCCGAACGTCCCGGCTCTGCATGCGCGATATCGGCGCGAAATCCCGTTCTGTTCATTTGGGCTTACCACAGTTCGGACTCAATGTCACGGTTCTGAATCTAATCTCACAAAGTGCAATGTGAGACCGATAAATCACCAAAGAGTCCAAATCCGGAAAATCGTTTTGGAAAACTGATTTTTATAAAGAAGTGCCAAACATGGACTGCTTTGCCAGATACAGAGTCGCTACCTAAATGTTTTGTTTTGGGAAATTTAGGAAACCCTGACTCGTGTCTAAGGCCACGTGTCCATCATCATCAAAGTTGCCTCAGCTTGGGAACTTGGGTACGAGAGGGGAAGGTCATGCAATGAGCACCCCCGCTCGCCCGATCAAAGATCGGCCTTTACTAAGCATGATATCTTGTTTTTGAAAACACATGTGCTCTTATTCCGGTTATTAAACCTAGAATTACTATGCGATGCGCACAACATACAAGTATAGACTAGATCGCCTAAGTTGGAACAAAACATTGCATATCCGTTTGTTTGAAAATGGTTTGAAGTTTGCTACCCGCAAGTAGGCTAAATCGAGGATTTCAATGAATTGTTCCAATTCAAACAATCCAACCTTTACCCACAGGCATTCAGGCAGTTTATATCACATAAGCAGTTAGCCTCATGGCAAGCATGCTTTCATGGCAACACTAACACACATGCAGTATGGTGACGCATAAACACTCACAGTGTACTCCGAGCCAAAACAGAGAACTAGTTAGAAATCAATGTATGATCCTAGTTCATGTTAAGATGGCTAATGCAACACATGCGAAGATGCATCTAAAATAGGCTCGGCTATTCTAAGATGGCATACGAAATGCAACAATTGATACATGTATTCAACTGGGTATTGAAATACAATACAGTTAGTATGATGCGCTGAGCCCGGTGCATGGAAGACAAATGAATGTATGCAAACATGCGAAGCATAAGGATGCTAATTGGAGTATGCCCTAAAACTAACCACTAAAGTAGGTAAGTAAAAGTGAGAAAGACGTGGGGTTGGAAGACATTCACACACTCATGCACACTTATTACAAAATTTGCCCTCTCGACGGAGGGTCCGAATGAATAATACAAACCAACTAACTAATTAACTAACAAGCTAATTAATTATTACACAACCAAATTGAATAACTTGCTACAACTAATTATTACATCACTTAACTAATTAACAAATTAATTAATTAATTACAAATTCATGCTGACTGAATAAGAAAAGCAGTAAACAAAGCTGCTCCAACTCTGTTCGAGGAAGAAAAGGATGCATGCTCGCACTGGGTTTCTCGCCTCGAAACACCTTCCGGTTGCTCTCTTGAGGCTCTGTCTGCAGGGTGTCTTTGAGAACTTGCTGCTAGATCTTACTAAATCCATGTTGGGGAATGCACCAGTGGCCTGCCGGCCATGAGGAGCTACTGCCGACCACTTAGTCGGCCAAGAGTGCACACTACCGGCCAAAGATGAGGGGGGTGCCGGCCAGGGATGAGAGGCTGCCGGCCACTGGTGTGCTGTGACACCAAGCTGCAACAGAGTACAAAACAGAGAAAATGGAGGGTCTCCCAAGGGTATGTACGCACTATGTCGCCCCATATCACCTCGAAACATCAAGGGAGAGGCATAATCGGATCCAAGACCATCAATCACGCATCTCGATACATGATGACCAAAATTCTAACTTGTGCAAATTCAATGTAAAATGAATGCACAAATAGACATATAAAGCCTAAAACTCTATCATGCGTCATCAAGAGCGTCGGCGACCGAGAATTGAGGCACGTTTCATCACTTGAAGTATGAAACGTCCCTCGTTTCTCATGCTCGGATTAATACTTAATCCAAACAACAATGCAACACCAGCATGGCAAACATGCAATATGACTTAAGCACGCAAACATGCAACTACATGGCATACTCAATGCTATGTGATATAATTAACTTAACAAAGCTAATGATATGCGAACAATGCTAATGCATGCATGCATGCACAATGCAATGCTACAAGGACAAATTAGCAATGTTAGGGACATGCATACTCAATGCAAGGCAAAATAACTTGACATATACAATGCAAATAACCACGTGGCATGCACAATGCAATGTAGGATAGCATACTACATGCAATGAACAGTATGGCATACTCAATGCAATATACATAGCATACTCAATGGACTTAAACCAAAAGGGTAGGCCTCAGTCATGCCCCGAATCAGTGGCCATAACACTAAAACAAAGGCACCAAAAGACAAGGCATGCATGCGCAATGCAATGGCCAATCAACTAGGCCTGAGAGCACAACTCTCAAGAGTGCTCAAAGAGTGACAAAAGTGGAAGTGTAGCAACGCTAAGTGCACTGAAATGAGGTAAGAAATGATGCCAAATCATTTAATCAACACAAGTAAAGCATGCAATGGTCCTTAAGGCATGAAGCTAGTAAAGAGGACTACAAAGGGAAGGCATGCAATATATGGCACAAGTGCATGAACCAAACATGGACAAAGCTGAAATAGGTCAAAACAAAGACCTAAACATGCTGAGATGGAGGCTCCAAGACCTAGGCATGCAAGCATACAAGCTAAGCCACAAACAAGGCAACAATGCACAATACTCAAAGGCATTTAAAACATGAAAGAAGTGGGAATATAGTCATGCTATAAGCTCTGAAATGAAGTATTAAATGATGCCAAACCATCTAAATAGCTCAAAGATAGCATGCATGAGTAATCAAAACACAAAGCTAGCAAGGCCAATTGCACTATAGCTATACAAAGCATGAAGCATATGGAAAAGGCAACCCAAAATAGTCCTAAAACATGTTAAAGTGATACTAAAACATGTATGGAGGGAAGCCAAAACAAGCTAACATGAAGGCATAAGGCACAGTGCATACAAGGCAAATATGGTGGGTCACACTACACCTATTAGAACCAAGCATGGGATGACTTAAGCAACAAAAATTAGGGTTATATCATGGCATATTAACCCCAAAAACACACTGAAATGATAGCTCGCAAGCTTAGGCATGAAGGCATACGCAATGACCCATGTTGAGACATAAAACACAAACCATCCGAAGCATGGAATAGGTGATAAATGCAAGTGTGTGACTATGAAACATGGACTGAAATCACATTTCACATGATTCCAAATCATGAAAATACTTCAAGTAATACATGCTAATGCACTCAATGTACAAAGCCTACAAGCTAGAATGAACCATAGCTATACAAGGCAAGTCATGCATGACCAAAACAACACAAATCAGAGCTAGAGCATGCTAAAACATGGACAAAATCTTCTTGAAGTTAAGCCTAAAGCATGCTAGAATGACATGTCAAAGCATGATGCATGTTAGGCTATTTCATGGAATTGCACTACAAGTGCATGGAGCATGCAAGGGCCAACCAAACCAAACCAAAACAGAGTCATGACATGGCAAAATATCACCAAAAACATACTGAAATGGAAAGAAAACAAGCTAGAATGACATGCTACTTCATGAAGCATACAAGACTAGTTTGTGTGATTTACACTACAAGTGTATTAAGCATGCATGGAGTGACAAAACCAATCAAAAACAGTGGCATGCCACAGCAACATAACCACAAATACAAGCTAAGATATGGCCAATATAAGCTTAACAAACATACTCACACATGAGGCATATGAAGCTAGTAAACACAATACAAGGAGAGGGGATGACCCTCTCCTATTTAGGACTCCAAAACTACCTTTCCACCACTAAAAATCCTCTAGATTTCAGTGGTAGAAAGGTCATGCAAAGGCTTCAACAAGAGCCTAAAGGGATGGCTCAAAAGAAGGCCCAACAAGGCCTAAGAGGGGGGAGATCACCCCAAACGAAAAAGTGACCTTAAACAAACTTCTCAAGCATACAAAAACAGAACTTTTTCCAGTTAAGAGTTAAGCTTAAAAACGTATGCAAGAAGGGCTAAAAGCTTAAGCAAAAATGGGGGATCTAAAGGTTAAAGACTCACCCTTGATGACCTTCTTTACCACTACAACTCCAGCAGCCTCTTTGAGCTCAAACCAGCCCAAGAACACCAAAAACAACCTCAAGAAGCCTCAGCTAAACAAGCAAGGTGTTTGAGTATGTGTTTGTGTACAAAAGTGAGACAAAACCACACTTTAAGGCACAAAAATGAAGAACCAGGGCAAGATAGATACAAAACTATATCTATCACTCAAAGCCAATTTTTCTGAACCTCTAAAATGAAGGAGGAGCCTCTCCTTTTATAGAAGAGAGGCATTGCAAAGCTTGTTCAACAAGCTTGAAAAGAGCCTCATCCCTCCATACACGTGTATGGATGAGAGATGAGTGAAAACCAGCTGGCTCAAAAGATCTGGAGTGAAATCTGCTCAGACAAAGGGTTCTGCCGGCCATCAACTGTGGTTGGCAATGCCTCACTGATGGCCGGCAGACATCATCAGTAGCAGGCAGGGAAAAAAGCATGGTTGGCAGTGGCAGAGAGTGGCCGGCAGTGCACTGAGAGGAGCATGCTGAAAGGACCAACTTATGGTCCAAAAATGGGGCAGAAAGGATACAGGGTTTGGATAACTCAAACCTGTGACGTTCCGCCACGAAATTCGAGTGCTCGACGAGCAATCGAACTTGTGGTTGGATGTACCTGCAAGCACAACTAAGTCTTGAGGATGATAAAAAATGGGGTGTCTACAGATTGTAACTTTGTTTAAGGCACGGTAGTCTACACACATTTGCATGGACCCATCTTGCTTCTTATAGAAGAGCACTTGGGCACTGTAAGGGGCTTTGGATGGCTGAACCAATCTGTATCCAGCAATTCAATTTATTGCTTGCACAACTTTACTAACTGCATTGGAGACATTCTGTAAGGTGCTTTTGCCAGAGGCTTTGCACCAGGAACTAACTTGATTTTGTGATATGTGGCACGTCGAAGAGATAGAGACTTAGGCAATTTCAGAGTCATCACATCCTTAAATTCTTGTAAAATTGTAGCAACTTCATCAAGCACTTCCATCATCAAATTAGGCTAGTGTGGACACCCATTTTTGACTGCCTGCAAGGCTCGAGCGCTTTACTCGGAACACTCAATGATGAAAGTGGTATTGTGCATGGTTCAAGGTCTCAACGAAGGATCCTTATTTAAGCTTCAAAACAACACCAAACCTTCCATATTCCTACTGATTATACCCAAGAAATTCATTTTTAGACCTTGTGCCACCTTGTGTTGAGGCTGAAACAGAAAACAAGGGAATTCATTGAGGCCCAACCGTGCCTCATTGAGGGCCAGCTGTGGCTATTAAGCGCTGGTTGGGCTTCAATAGCGAGAAACGCTGTTCTGGGCAGGAGGCTGCCATCTGTCCATTTTTGAAGATATTTATCACATTTAGTGCTCAAATTCTATAAATACGACCATATATCTCTGTTTTGGGGGTTGAACAATTGAGAGAAAGCCTATATACATAGAGAGCGCTTCTTCCTCCATTGCAAGCTACCTTTGAGTTAACCTACCAACCTTGTATCATCTATATACACCATACACAACCTTGACTCATCATCTTAGAACCTTGGTTGACCATTGAGAAGCATAATTCAAGCTTGAGAGTGTGTCAAGAGTGAGTTTGATCATCAACCAAAGCTTACTCCATTTTGAGAGGTATAAGCTTGTAACTTTTATTCTTGCCTTTACTTACTTCATTTCTGCCTATTTCGTGTATTCTTGGGCTGTTTTATATCCATTCTAAGTGTTGGAACTTGGGTTTTGATAAGCTACCAAAGGTGGTAAGGTTAACACCCTTACTTGCACCTATTTCTATAGCTCAACCCTTGGTTCCTTTACACTTTTTTTTTTTTTTTCTTTCTTTGATTTTTTAACTGATTTTCAGAGTTAAACTAAGGCCAAAAAACATGGTTTGAAGTCTTTAAATTGGTGGGGTTGGCCACCCCTCCTTGTTTTTGCTTACATAGCTTTAGTGTCTTTGCTTTTGTTTAGATCTTTGAGCTCTTTTCTTACATTTTCAGCCACTGTTTTTGGCTTATTAGCGATTGTTTTAGGGCTGTCATACTCTATTTAATTGATTCAAGTTTTGATTAGTTCATTTGTTGTAGCATTAGTCTTTGTACATAGCTTGTATTATGTTGTTCTTAGCCTTTCTTTGTCTAACTTTCATAGTAATAACCTTATTTTAAGAATCAACTTGTCACTCCTTTCTTTCATTTGAGAGTTGTTTCAATCGGTTGATGGTTGTTCAACACATGAACTAGAGATTCACGCTTAATGGCTTAATCTCTACAGAGATTCATTATCAACGGCGTAATCTCTCTTTCATATTGAGAATTACTTCCCATTTGACGCTTCTCTCCTTTTATAGGACTTAATCATCACTTCGGACAAATGGACTAAAGAATGGAAATGACTAAAAAAATTGGTTTAAAAGCAACCAATACACATAAAGAAAATGAGTCATCTTGCTTAGGCTTGGCCGGACGTTATGCCAAGTTTATCGAGTCTAGAGTGATCATGCGCTAATTCATGGCGTTTTGATGACTCTTGAAGCGTCTTTACTTCTTTTTTTGAGTTCATTCCATGATAAAGAAGGAGGAGTGGTCATATTCATTACATTCATTGATTTTTGTCCAAAATTGTATCCGGAATCATCAAGCAATCAATTTGCTCATTGATGGTTTTGGAAACAATTCTAACCTTCTCTCGAGGCTTTTCTATGACAGAGAAGGCAGGAAGGGACAAACAGAGCTTAACAACTCTGTCTGCACTGTTTTTACTTCAGAACACAAAACAGAGTTTTGCACAAAATTGAGGCATGACCGGCCTTCTTTAGGCCCGGTCGGGCTTCATTGAGGGCCGGCCAGTCCTCAATGTTTGGTCAGTAGTGTATTTTTGCAAAAAAACAGAGGGCAGTAGCTGAGGTGAAACAGAGCAAGCTTGGGGCAGAAAGAGCTGTTTTTGAACATTGTGCATGTGCATGCATGCAATTCTTGTGCATCCTCGCTTACATTATGATCGTTGTAATTAATTTAATTTAATATCGTTTGTTATAATTAGTCTCGTTAATTATTAAGTGTTGTAATAATTATTATTGTCCCTTTGTAATTATTGTAGTTACTTAGCTTAGAGAGCTAGTTTACTTATCTTGGTTATCCTTGTTGTAATAGCATAGTTAGCTAGTTAATTAGCCTCACTTATTTATTCATTCGATTTTGTAATAATTAGTTTAATTCGGACTTTTCGGACTTTGATTCGCACCCTCTTGCATGAGGGCAATGTTATAATAAGTTGTATGTCTTTCAACCCCACGTCTTTCTCCCTTTTACTTACTCGCTTACGATGGTTAGTATAGGACATCACGTTTCATTAGCATTCTTATGATTTGCATCCATTGTCTTGCATGCATCCAAGGTTCGGCTCATCATGCTAACCCAATATCAAATGTTCAAATTCATTTACTTGAATACGTGCTTTCTCATATGTCTCGAATGAAATCATATGTCATGCTCATAGCCAGGCCTATGAAAATACATAATGTGTGCGTTGTGTTAGTCATATTGCATAAGTTAGGAACATGCATATTTTTCTAACTCTTTCACATGTTTTGGCTCGGAGTACTAGCTGAGCTTTTATGTCTTAGCATTTTGCATCAAGTGTTTGTGCTGCCATGTCTAAAGCATGAATACCATGAGGCTAATTGCTTAAATGATATAATTGTTTGAATGCCTGTGGATGACGGCTAGATGCTTGAACTGGGATGGTTTCATTAAATGTCCATTTTAGCCCACTTTTTCAAGTGGCAAATTCACAAAACAATTTCAAAACGAAGCATGAGATCAAATGTTCTAATTCTTGCAAACTATTCTATACCTTATGTGCGCATCACATAGTGATATAGCTAATAAATCTGAACAAGAGCATGTAATGTAAATAAAAAAACTCATAATGATTAGTAGAGGCCGATTTTTGATCAGGCGAGTGAGGTGCTTAATTCATGACATTCCCCTCTCGTACCTAAGTTCCCGAGCCGAGACACTTGGTGATGACGGACTAATGGCCTTTGGTACGAGTCTAGGGTTTCCTAAGTTTCCTAAAAATATTTAGGCGGCGACTCTGTAATCTGGCAAAGCAGTCCATTTTTGGCATTTGATTCAAACATTGATTTTCAAAAAAGAATTGCTGGATTTAGACTCTTTTTGTGTTTTCATTATTTCATATTGCACTTGTGAAATCAGATTCAGAACCACAAGTGGAGTTGAACTGTAGGGCTATTCATTTTCCGAAAGGAGCACGAAAAGTCAGGCTACAGCTTGATTTCCACTAAGGCCACATGGTACGTTTTAGCACCTTTCTTCAGGCTATTATGTACTTGAATTGCTAACAGTGTCTCTATTTTCCACTTTATGCCCTTATCTTTGTCTGGCTTACCACAACCAAAACAAAGCAAAGTCTGCCTTCATCCGAGATATGTAATTAGTGCTACTTTGGTAGTCACAAACAAATCATTTCCTAGAATGACATCGAAATCATCCAACCATCAAATTTATCTGCCTAACCCCTCATGATTTTCAATGAAAAAGCAACCATATATATATATATGTATTTAACTTTCATCAATATTCTATTACCGTACAAAAGATGACATATGTACATATACATTCATAAACTCTAAATCCTGAATCTATAGCATATGTCACGTGTAAAAGAATTGGAACAAAAGAAAGTACATATAAGTTTATGCCCTAATGGTTACATCTTTCCAAATCAATACTTGGGTACAATAAAAGTGAGTTAAACTCAATACATAGAAAGCCCAAAGCTTGTACAAAAATAATTACACAAAAGAAACAAAAAGAAGCTTTCGACTCCAAGTCCTCCCAAGCAATGTCCTTGGTGGAGGCATATCATCAGCACCTGAAAGTTATTTTTTACGTAGGGTGAGCTAAAGCCCAGTAGAGATACTTAAACACAACGTATGAAGCATAACGAAGTCATATGGTGAATGCATATGCATTCCACTTATCAAAACATTATGCTTTCTATTTCAAAACAATGCAATGTCTCAATTATATGTGTATCAATTCAATAAACAACACTTTTCAAGTTAGAAAATAGGACAGTCGATAAAAAAAACACTAGGAATCTCTAGGTACGTGTCTGCTAATAGGTTATACAAGTACTACCAGAGTCATTTTACTTGTACTATCCGGAAGGATCGACACCTAACTGTGCGGGTTTATGGATTTTCACCAAGGACACACATGCCAACATAATAAAACCACAACCGTACCCTCTAACCAGATTCACCAAGGTATACATCCATTTTTCTCAAAACAATACATTTTCAATGTTTAAGTATGAAACAATGCTTGAGGCAAAATATATGAGTAATTAGTTTCAATTAACCTAATTCTCATGCAATTTCTACAACAATTAAGGCTATCCTCTACCGATAGCCCAAAACAGATCTTTCTCAATAGATAATTTTCAACAACCAGCATAAATGTCAAAATCTCAAAATAAAAGTGATAACACATATCCAACTCCACCCCTTTCATCAATAGATATACTCATTTTTATCTTTTTTAAAATCCACCATCATTCTTTTTTCTTTCATAAATCAAATATCAATGATTTTCAAATCACACATCCTTTACTTTCTAAAAACATATTTAAAGAAGGAATTTCCAACATTTCTACATAACTGAACAATATTTACACTCCCATAACCTTTCTCAAGAACCCATTCGAAAACCCCTCTTTTACATTTCAAAATCCAAACCCTAAATCACAATACTAGATAAGGAGCACATAACATTAAGAGTCATAATAGAAGGTTTAAGAAAACCCATACCTTAATATTAGAAGAAGAAAAGAACAAGTATTGAAGTTTGATGGAGCCGAAAATGAAATCTTTTTTGATTAGATTGACCTCTTTGACGAGCTCTATGTTTTACTCCAAAGCACTAAGGTGGTGAAATCAATGGATTAGGGTATATAGGAGAGTTTTAAGTAAGAACTAGAGAGGGAGAGTGAAGAAATTAGGTTTAGAAATGTTTTAAAGAGAGAGAGAGAGAGAGATGGGGGAAATGAAAAAGTGACAAAAACCCTTTCTTCCTGATCTGATGTACACACAGATCACTCGAGTAACCAAAACACTACTCAAGCACCAGACGCAATAAGTGAGACTGCTCGAGCAACCAAAACATGGCTCGAGTGAACAATGACTTCTTTCCAAACGTTTTGGTAGACTGCAGAGGATCACTTTAGCGAAGAAAGGACCGTTTGAGTGAAAATCACCTTACTTCTAGTAGTTTTACAAACCTACAAAAATACTGAAAGGACTCAAAGACTGCTCGAGCAAACCTGAAGAAAACAAACATGACTTCTTTTGAAAAATGAACTACCAACTTGTTCACAACACAACCAAACCCAACAACAACAATACAAGAAAGAGTATAGACAATGATAAGAAGTATCGGATCCTAGATCTAAGAATATAAAAGGATTAGATATAACCCAAGCCATTATAGGTTGTGCAGCAGAGTTTAAGGACTTGATCCGGCTTGGATTTTCAGAAACTTGGAAACCAATGGACGACACCATCTTTTCTAAGACAATGTTGTGAGTGGCTCTTATGTCCACCATAGCCAAAACACCCCTACCACCCAATGCCACTTGAATGTACATTAGACCAATCAAAGGGACTTCATCCACGTGAATTGCATTCAACAATTGTAAGGGATTTACTAGAGTTAGGAAATCAGAATTCGTTTGCCCTCTATTGTCTTCTGCCATAATGGCATCCAACTTCTATCGCTTAGGGCAATCTTTTGCCTCTATATGATTCATCACATATGAAACACCCTTTGCTTGACTTCATTTTGCGAATGTAAAGAAGACTCCCTTTTGTTTGTACTTAGAATGATCCTTACCTTTCTTCAAACCATTCTTCTTTTCACCATATTTCACTTGCCTTTTCTTCTTAGATTTGCTGGTCTCTAGTATAGAATCCTTGCTCAACTTGTAGTCAAGCAATTCATCTGTCGTAGTCGTAGCGGAGGATAAGCCCTTAACACCTAGTCGATGCAATTCCAACTATGTCCAATTTTGTAGGCTCGACATGAAATTAAAGAGTTTGTCCTCCTCCAGCATGTTCTTAATGTCAAACATCAACAAACTGAGCTCCTTCATATATTTTCGCACATAACCAGTGTGTTTCAATCGTTTTAATGCATTTCTTACAACCCAAGATGAGTTGCAAGGAAAGAATTTCTCTTTTAATTCCTTAACTCTCATGATTAGATCACTGGATGAGCATCATCCTCTGTTCGAGTCCGCCACCATAGTTTAGCATCACCAGAAAGGTACATGCTAGTGATTGTCACTTTCTTTCATTCCAAGACGCGGGCAACCTTGAAGTATTGCTCCATATCCCATAAAAAGTTCTTGAGTTCCTTGGCACTTCGATTCCCTAAGAAAGGCCTTGGGTTCTAGAACTTTGATCTTGGAAGAAAGGGGCATACCATTGTTTGAACTCATACATACAACCCCCTTTACCAGCGTGAGTTCATCTTGAACTTCGTGCAGTTTGTCATTTAGGGCATCTGTAGACGTCCCCGAACGCCCCGGGAGGATGACTCCCGTTCTGTTCGTTTGTGGGCTTACTACAGTTCGGACTCGATTTGTTGTCACGGTTCTAAATCTGAACCAAAGAGTCCAAATCCGGCAAATCGTTTTGAGAAAAACAGATTTTGAAAGAAGTGCCAAACATGGACTGCTTTGCTAGATACAGAGTCGCCACCTAAATATTTTTTAATGGGGGAATTTAGGAAACCCTGACTCGGTGCCAAAGGCCACGTGTCCGTCATCACCAAAGTTGCCTCGGCTTGGGAACTTGGGTACGATTGGGGAAGGTCAGCTATGAGCACCCCCGCTCGCCCGATCAAAGATCGGCCTCTACTAACCATGATATCTTGTTTTGAAAACATTATGCGTTCTTATTCCGGTTATTAACCTAGAATTACTATGTTATGCGCGCAACAAACAAGTATAGACCAAATTGCCTAAATTGGAACAAAACATTTCATGTTTGTTTTGAAAATGGTTTGCTACTCGCAAGTAGGCTAAAATGCAGGTTTTGCCACCCTCGAGTGGGCTTTTAGAAAAGATGGTTTTGCCATTATCTAATGGGCTTAAAACTCACAGTTTTAATGCATTATCCCAATTTAAGCAATTCAACCTCCATCCACAGGCATTTGAGCAGTTATATCACATAAGCAGCTAGCCTCATGGTAATCATGCTATTATGGCAACACTCACACGCATGCGGTATGCTAAAGCATAAAAGCTCACCTAGTACTCCAAGCCAAAACAGAAACTAGTTAGTAATCAAGTGCATGATCCTAGTTCATGTTAAGATGGCTAATGCAACACATGCAGAATGCAACTAAGATAGGCTCGGCTAATCTACAATGACATGTGAAATGCTACAACTAACACGTATTCAATTTGGAATTGAAATACAAATGCAGTTAGAATGATGCGCCGAGCCCGGTGCATGCAAGACAAATGTATGGATGCACGCATGCATTGCATAAGGTATGCTAATTTAAATATGCCCTAATCTAGCCACTGAAAGCTAGTAAATAAAAGGGAAGAAAGACGTGGGGTTGGAAGACATACACACACTCACGCACGCTTATTACACATTTGCCCTCACTCAGAGGGTCTAAAAGAATATACAAATTAATTAACCTACGAGCTAATTAATGATTACAGACCACTTAATTAATTAACAAATTAACTAAGCTAAGGAAAGCAGTAAAAGGCCTCGGGAAGAGGGATGCACGCATGCTCGGATTGGCCTCGCCCAGAAATCCAGTGCCATGGCACTGTTGCCTCTGTTTACACTGCCTTGCCCCTGAAAACTTGCACAAGTCCCAAGAATGCTTCTCTGGACATTGGGGAGCAT
The DNA here is from genome assembly GCA_030407325.1 of Camellia japonica. Taxonomy (NCBI): domain Eukaryota; kingdom Viridiplantae; phylum Streptophyta; class Magnoliopsida; order Ericales; family Theaceae; genus Camellia; species Camellia japonica. The sequence goes on along the minus strand of JAPPVO010000016.1, from coordinate 103,023,900 downwards.
CACCGGCCAAGTAGAAACACCATCGGCCAAAGGGAATGATCACCGGCCACCTTTTTGTCTATCGGCCAAAAATTGATGGCCGGCCGGCACTATATTTAGCCGACCGGCCAAAACTTCCTGCAGAACCTGCAATTGACAGCAGCAGAGGGCAAAACATGGCATGGCAATGCATTTCAAGCAAATGTGTGCACCACCACATCCCTTATCATGTTTGTGACTCAAAGGGGTATGGTGCTCGATTCTCGGACCACCAACCGTGCATTTCAATGCGTGATGGCCCAAGAAGCTAAGTTGTGCATTTTAATGTCAAATGTAATGCACACAAACACATAAGGAACCCAACCTCAATCATGGTGATTCAAGAGGCAAGGCATGCATGCCAAATGCAACCTAAGCATGCAATCTAAACATGCAACATGAACATGCAAGCAAGTAATGCACACTAGGCACACAACCTAAGCAAACAAGCATGCAAGGCATGAAACAAGGCAACAACATTTGAGCAACATGTCAAGCATGGACTTAAACTAATTTGGGTAGCTCTCAAGCATGCCAAAATCAGTGGCCAATATGCTCAAGAATGGAAGCCAAAACACACACAAATATGCATGCATGCAATGTCCAACACTTAGGCACATAGAGACAACTCTTAAGCACACTTAAAAGAGGAACAACATGGGCATATGGCATGCATTATAAGCTCTGAAATCATGTCATAAATGGTGCCAAACCAAGTAAACAAAACAAGCAAAGCATGCATAGAAGCTTGGAATTAGCCCAAGGACTTAAACCATGATCACATGACACATGAAGCAAATGATCAAAGTGAAACAAAACAGTCCCAAATCATGTCAAAGTAAGCCCCAAAAACCACTTAGATGGCATCTAAATGACCTACACATGGAAGCATACACAAATGTCTAAACATGGAGCATAAGGCACAACCTCTTGAAGCATCAAAGGAGCATCAAATGCAAACATTTAAGCATACCATGAGGACTGAAATGACATTATAAGTGACTCCAAATCATTGAAATAGTGCAAATAAAACATGCTAGAGGGGTCAACACTCAAGGCTCATGAGGGGGATTACATGGTAGCTATACAAAGCAAGTCATGGATGACTCAAATGACCAAAAACAGTCCCTTAGCATACTAAAACAAGCATAAAAGCTTCACAAAGCTAAGCCAAAACAAGTAAGCATAGTGGTCTAAATGCTAGAACATATTAAGGCAATTTCATGGCATTACAAGACAAGTATGCAAAGCAAGCATGGTGTGTCTAAACCAAGTAAAAACAGAGATAATACATGGCAAAATACTACCAAATAACATTTAAGACATGGCCAACATGCACTTAAAAATGGTGCTCACACATGAGGCTAAAATGGCACTTTTTGAAGACAACAAGGAGAGGGGGTGGCCCTCTCCTTCTTAGGACCTTAAACCACCATCCTCACCACTGAAATCCCTCAAGATTTCAGTGGTGAGGAGGCCCAAACAAGGTGGTCCCGAAGTTCACCAAAAATAGCACAAAATGGGGCCAAACAAGGCCTAAGAGGGGGTAAACGACCCCAAACACAAAAGTGTCCTTAATGAAGTATCTTAAACACAAAAAAACAGAACTTTTTTATGTTATACACAAAGCTCAAAACCACAAGCAAGACAGGATAAAATCTGGTGCAAAAACGGGGAATAAAAGAGGGTTAGATGCTCACCCTTGTAGACCAACGGGGACAGCAGCCTTTGGTCCCAAAAACCAGCTCCTTAGCCTCTGAAAATGGCCTCCAAGAAGCTTAGATGGATGATGGAGAGGTGTGGTTGAGAGTTGGTGTGCAAAGGGGCCAAGAATCACTCACTTTGGAGCACTCTAACACATACAAATGTAGAGAGAGAGAGATATAGAGAGAGAGTGATATATATTCTATATATATCAGATTTTCTAACCCCTCAAATGGTAGGAGAGGCCCCCTTTATATAGACAAGGCAATGGCTCAAAGCTTCTAAGAGAAGCTAACAAGGTGTAAGCTTCTCTTGGAAGCTAGAAAGGTGCAAGCTTCTCCAAGAAGCTAAAAAGGGTCAAGCTTCTTGGAGAAGCTAAAAAGGGTCAAGTGGTTCAAGCTAGAACCAAGGGTTCAAAAGGTTCAAGCTTCTTGGAGAAGCTAAACCAAGGGGGTTCAAAAGGTTCAAGCTTCCTCAAGAAGCTAAAACAAGGGGTTCAAAAGGTTCAAACCCCCTCAAGAAAAGGTCTCGGCCGGAAAAAGAGTCAATCGGCCAAATAAAGATGGCCAACTGACCAAACAGAGTGCCGACCGGCCAAATATATGGCCGATGGCAACAAAACACTGGCCGGTGGCCTCTAGCCATGGCCGGTGATGTGTGGGGATGTCTCACAAGCCATTCCCTGCCCCTCAAAAGCAAAACGCAAGTGTTTGGTGCAAAACCAAACACAAAACAGTCGAGTTAGGAGATCCTGAGGCAAGGCACGTAGCCGAGACCTCCGGGAACTCCAAACGAACACAAACATGGATGATCACCGGGTGTTCAAACGGTGACGTCCAAGTCTTGAGGACGGTCAAAAATGGGGTGTCTACAGGCATCAAACATGGAAACCATGTCCCCCATAATTTCCTTGAATTGATCTGCCACCGAGGCCTTGAGGGCAAGCAACCTAGCGACTATGGCATCCAATCGATTTGTCAATGAGTGATTCTCATATGTGGGTTCCCCCACTGTAGACAACCCATTTTTGACCGACCTTAAGACTTGGATGCTTCGACCAAAGCTCTCGATAAAGATACAAAAGGTCGCTCCAAGCAATAAGTGAGAAATGGAAAGGAAGCCAAACCTGCCTTACACCTATTTTGGCCAAAATGTTTTATGGACCCTAAAACCTATTTTCAAATGTTTTTAAGGCAATTGACACATTTTCATTCATTTTGGCAATTCTAGGCAATGTGTTTTCCAAAAATGTTTTATCTGTTTTTCAATGAAATTAGCTTATAAAGCCATAATGAATGGGAAAATAGGAGAAACCTTCTAAGAAAACTAGTCGGATAACTCTTGCTCAGCCATACATCTTCTTTGCAAAACACCAAACCATTTTGGCCCATGGACGCATGCCCATAACTTTTGCTACTCTACCGAACATTTTCTAGGCAACATGCCGAACAATTTTGATCCGTGGACGCATCTCCAGGTCTTCTCCAGCTCCATAGGAAAAATTTCTAGGGAAATCCTCCAGACTACTCTCCACTGGCCAAACAAGTATTATTCAGCGTATCCTGTTTTAGTAGCAGCCAAGCAGCTTTCTTGTGAGGTGTCCAAAGGATCTTGGAATATACCATCCGGATCCATGGGATCTAGAGGTATATCCCAAGCCCCAAATGCCTATAAAATGACCACCCCTCTTGAAAGAAAAGGGTTCTAATTTTCATACTTTCCAAGAGCTAATTCATTAATCCATAATACTCTCTCTAACATTTTTAAATCAAATATACAAAAAGAGAGTTTTTTTTTTGAGAATTTTGGACTACTTTCTACTTACCTTTGCTTGAATAACTTAGGGTTAGAAGACCTCTATTGATCAGAGGGAGCTTGGATTAGAGTTTGTGATCAGCTTGGGCCCTATCTCTACTATTTTAGAAGTAATCCCTTATTCTATTTCAATTTCAAATTCTATCTCCATTAATTTTCTTTTATTTTAGGATATTTGTTGATTAAAATTGCTGCTAGCCTAGTTTGATCTCTTTCTCTATTTCCCATTTTCTGTAGTTAATAGAGGCCTATATAGAGACTTTGGCTAAGCCCGAATTTCTTTCTTTTTGATTTTATGGGTTAGAAACCTAGGCATGGTTTCCTCTATGAGAAGATGAAGTTTCTCTCTTCCCGAACCTATTTTACATGAATTTGAGCGATTTACGCTCATTTTCATGAGTAAGCGGATAAGAATCTCCCTCATCTCATCAGAATTTTTCCTTTTTCTACCTTTCTTGCTAGCTTTGATGATATAAAAGCCCGGATATGGCTTCCTCCATGAGAATGGGCCTGATCTCCCCTTTCATCACTAGTTCTCATGGATTTGGGTAGTTTATACTCATTTTCATACGTAGGAGGGAAAGAACCTCTCTATACTAGCTGGAGCTTTCTTTATTTCTGTCTCATCATTTCCTTACCTTCCATTCAATATTTTGTCACGTGTGTTGGGACGGGTCCATTTTCTCCTTACCCTTACTCTTTACTCTTTTACTTTTTGTTAACTCAAACCTGACTATATTGTTATCATGATCCCATTATTAGCGTAGGAACATGCATTCGGGTGTGGACCATCATTTTTATATTAAATTATGTGTTATATATTTTGTTGATATCCATGTAATCTTGATAATATCCAAAGCCCCTTAGGATCCATTATGTGTGAATTTTTACATTAGATATTGCATCTAAAATCATGTATTTCTTTTTTTAGCTTGTTTTCCATTTCTGCTTGGCTGGAGTACTTAGTGAGCATTTCTATCATCTCTCTTTGCATATCATTTAGTTTGGTATCTAGGATCATGTATTTCTTTCTAAACCTTTATGCTCTCGACATGGTGCGGAGGAGTAACAGGTGAGCCTCTTTCATCTATGCATCCTACTTGTGATTGCTTCTTATTATGTCTAGCATGCTACCATGAGGCTATGTGCTTATTTATTATTTCTTCTAATTGCTTTTTGTATGGAGGTCTCATTGCTTAAGTTAGAATGATTCTGATATCTTCGTAGGGCAAAAGTCTCGGTTTTTCATGAGATTTCTGTTTTTCTAGCCCTCTTTTCTAAAAATATAGCGAGAGATTAGAACATTCTAAAATAGGTGATTTGGTCTATATTTGTTTACTCTACGTAGTAAAGATAGCAATAATAATTGCATTGCATGATCATGTCGTGTTAATAGTTTCCATATAGTAAAGGGCGATCTTTGATCGGGTGAGCGGGGGTGCTCAATTCATGATCTTTCTCCTCATACCTAAGTTCCCGAATTGAGACACTTTGGTTTCATGGCCTTTGGGTACAAGTCACGAGTTTCTTAGTATTCCCTAAAAGATTAGGTAGCGACTCTAAGTATGGTGATGTAGTTTATTTTTGACATTTTTATGATTAGTGGTGTAACGTCTCGAAATAATAACAATGACCCATCTTATAATACTTCTTACTAATGATTAGTAATCTCATATTTTTATTCCATTTATAATCTTGATTCAAACAAAAGATGACATATGCGTGTATACATTCATAAATCCTATATTCTGAATCTATAGCATATGCCATGGATACATGAATTAAGATAAAAGAAAATCCAAGTAATTATATGCCTTAATGGTTACATCTTTCCAAGTCGATGCTTGGGTGCATTAAAATGAGTTCAACTCAATACGATTAAAGCCCAAGGCTTGTACAAAAATAATTACATCGAATAACAAAATGAAGCTATTGGCTCTAAGTCCTCCCAAACTATGTCCTTGGTGGAGGTATATCATTAGCACTTGAGAGTTGTTTTCTACATGGGGTGAGCCAAAACCTAGTAGAGATACTGAAACACAATATATGAATCTTAACGAATTCATAAAGTGAATGCATATGCATGCCATTTGTCAAACGTTTCATATTTCCATCTCAAAGTAATGCAATGCTAGATTCTATATCAACTCATGAAAAATAACCTTTTATAACAGAAAATAGGGCAGTGGATACAGAACACTGGGAATCTCTAGATACATGCCAGCCAGTAGGCTATACAAGCACTACCAAAGCCATTTTACCAGTACTAATCAGAAAGATCAGCACCTAATTGCGCGGGGTTTCTAGACTTTCACCAAAGACACACAGGCCAACATAATAACCATAACCACACCCCCTAACCAGATTCACCAAGATATTCACCCATTTTTCTCAAAACAATACATTTTCAATGCTTAAGTATGAAATGATGTTTAATGCAAGATGTATGAGTAATTAGTTTCAATTCACTTAATCCTCATGCAATTTCTACAACAATCAACCAATAGCCCAAAATAGATATTTTTATACAACAGATAATTTCCAACAAAAGATATAATTTCATTATTTTCGAAATGGAGTGATATTACATATCCAACTCCACCATCATCATCAACATGTACATTGTTCCATTCTTACAAAACCCAACTTCATTTTCTATTTTCTTTCACAAACTTAAAATGTCCATAATTTTATAACAACACCCCCTTTACTTACAAAACCAAATTTAAGTAAAGAAATCCATCGTTTCAACATATCTCAACCATTAACACATCCCCACAACCTTTCCCAAAATCCCATTTGAAAACCTCTCTTTTACATTTTAAAACCAAACCCTAGGTTTAACCCAAAATTCCCAAATCACTAGATTCTTCCTGTGGAGAAGTGGTTTGGAAATACTCCATGATCCAGTCAGGCGTCCTTGATCCTCTGATTACTACCTGAAAAAGGGATGAACACTCCAGTCAGGTGTGCTGGAATTAGCACTTCGACAGACAAGTTAGTATGCTCTCTCGTTTACGTCTATCTCAAGTTATGTTATCTATTCTCACATACCTTTCTTTGGTTGATGTTCCTCTATTTATATTAACTTATGGACCCTAGGGTCGGGCCCACTCTTAATCCAGCACATGATTACTTATTCGACCTTCTAGTTGTGTGCCAGTACCTACTTGGCTCCTTACGCGGCCAACTTATATATTTGACTTCAAGAACCCTTGGACAGAGCCGAATTGCCTTTAGCTTGATCAAATTAATTTGGCTTTCCTTAGTATACAATTATTCGGCCCCCACACTTCCAATAGACAAATAACTAAGGTAAAAATCATAGCAAAGGTTGAAAGAATTCTACCTCAAGAATGGAAGACAAGAGAGAGCAAGGGTTGAAGTTTGGCGGAGCCGAAAACGATAACTTCTCCGATTAAAATGAAGCTCTCGACATGCTCTACTTCTTTCTCCAAAGGGCTAGGGTAAAGAAATCAATAAATTGAGAGTATTTGGGGCTTGAATGCAACAATTAGAGAGAGAGAGAGTGAAGATCTAGGGTTTTTGAAATGTTTAGAGAGAGAGAGAGGAATGAAAAAGTGACTCAGAAAATCCTTTTCTCAGACTGATATACATGCAAACCGCTTGAGCGACCAAAACATTACTCGAACGTCAGACACAATAAGTGACACTGCTCGAATGACCAAAAAGACTGCTCGAGCGCACAATGACCCCCTCCTAGAAATTCAGACTGTAAAAGACCGCTCGAGCGCAAGAAAGACCGCTCGAGCAAACAGGCAAAAATCTGGACAACAACTCTTTTGAAAAACTAACTCCCAACCTGTTTCAAACACAACCAAACTCCTAAATAATCAAACTCAACTAGCAACAAGATGAAAATGAAATGAATAATAGTTAATGACATGGATTCCCAGATTCAAAAGTAAGAAATGGGTTGGGTCAAAACCGAAATTGTTATAATCTCCTGCTCTTAAGGAATTTCGTCCTCAAAATTTAACTTAAATCAATAATCACCGGATTTAGATTAAACTAGTAACCATTCATATAAGCAACAATGATAACACAAAGTCTATCAATGTCATGACTCGAACCTGCCCCCATGGGTTAAGGACATAACGGCCAGTAATCATGAGATCATCTACGGCCTTAAACCAAATCAGATATGTTTTAACAGAGTTAAGGGGCCAAACGGAAGCAATTTCAAACTTTTGTCCATAGAGCTGTGCTTACATGGCACGCCATAACAATCCATACATATACATGTTAATAACTCACATCAAGATATGTAATAACACAAAGTTTTATACATACAGGATCATTCGAGTCTAAGTCAGCCAATCAAAACTGTATACAATTGTAACCAAAGTTCTCGCCAACATGACAAAATATAGCAAACTAGCAAAAGAGCGAAAACAAGTCTCGTGCGTGAGACGTATGGGCTGACTCTTCAAAACCTTGACTGCTTCTCACAGACTTCACTGAGGCTGGGTTTGGACCTCCCTTGGCTCACCTACGGACACATGAATGAGCGTGAGCGAAAGCCAGTAAATAATATCAAATAAGGAAGATACACGAACAGTATTTAGAACGACATGCACCAAACGGCCTTGGGCCCAATTCACAATTCTATCTAGTATATATTTATATATCAAGTAACTGCGGTTCCAAACACATTAGACGGCCTCGGGCCCAATCCATTCATGTCAAACGGCCTTTGGCCCATTCATTCTTTCATTCATGTCAGACTGGCCTTCAGCCCAACCATTCTTTCATTCATGTCAGACTGGCCTTTGGCCCATTCATTCTTTCATTCATGTCAGACTGGCCTTCGGCCCATTCATTCTTTCATTCATGTTAGACTGGCCTTTGGCCCATTCATTCTTTCATTCGTGTCAGACTGGCCTTTGACCCATTCATTTGGCATAGCAAACATTTGTCCACAATTCAAATTAACGAGCTTATAAGACTTATACGGGAATAAGCAATTGGACAAATGACATACTTCAGACATCTTTATTAAGATATTACTCACAGTGATCTGCTGGTGGATTCACCTGGAGCTCGACCCTACACATTACATAACACATATGGGTCACAATTAATTCAGTCCGTTCTTAACTCATACATTCCTCTTAGGCTTCTTTCTTATCCTTTTAATTCATTCATAATGCTCAATGCATGCCTAAGAGAACGGAAAACGAAACATAGAACATCCTTTTCAGAGTTTCTGAAACAAGGGTCCCCGCTCGAGCAGACTTATTAAGTCTGCAAAAGTGCTAGTTGCCTCGTTTTTACGCTCGAGCGTGAAGTTGGGTGCTCGAGCTAAAAGTCTCACTACATGGTGCCCCGCTCGAGCGTGAATATCCCCGCTCAAGCGGACACCCATGTTCTGCAAAACTTCTGGGAGCTCGTATTTCCCGCTCGAGCGGCCACCTCCCCGCTCGAGCGGACATGCCAAATTCTAGAAAATCTAGAATTGTTTTTGAGGCTCAAACTTGATGTTCAAAGGCTCCAAAGTTCGAATTAAGGTACCAAAATAGGGAAACACATCATATATCATGAGTACACAAACAATATGAGGCCAATTGCTCAAAATTATGGTTCAATCCTCAAAATTAATCACATTTCTTTTGTATAATTAAACACATGCATTCAAACTTCAAATAAGTTCCACACCATCAATAATCAAACATGCATGTCAATTTTTGACTTCAATTCCATTTCAAATCTTACAAATGACACTTATTATCATGAAACCCACAAACATTATGCATGCATGTGAAGATTGGTGCCCAATTCTCCATGTTCAATATCATTCATGCTAGCTTATACAATTACAAGCTCAAACATACAAATTCATGGCAATTTCTTACATGCATGTGTATATTGGCTCCCAATTCATCAAAGCTAACTCAATTCATGTTCTTGATCACCATTTAGTCTTTAATTCACAAAATCACAACTCAAACTCATGAGTTAAGGGTTGATTACTCACCTAGGAGCTTTAATCTTCACAAATTCTAGTTGAATCTTGAGTCTAACCTTCCAATTTCACAAACTTGAGCCAAACACACAATTCTTCTTCTTTCTCCCTCTCTAGAGCCGGCCTCACTCACTCCCTAAGGTATAAAATCTGATTTGAGCCTCCAACAACCAAATGAGAGTGTAATTGGCCCTCTATATAAGCTCCTCTCAAACACATTTTATTAATATTAAATAATTGGGCATTACACCATCAATTTAATCAATTTAATTTGATCCGAATCAATTTTCAATTAAATTTCACCGTAGGCTCTAAAAATTACGCCAATCACGATGGCGTAGTCAATTTTGGTTTCTATGGCCGATAGGGCCTTCAATTTTCAGTTTATAACAGTAAGTTGAACAGATATTCCTACAGTGAACAGATAGAAACTCAAAACCACATATATTCATATAAATGGCACTCAAAATCACATCAAACACATAATCACATTCATAATAAAGATCAATTAGCATAATACGAACAGGGTTATCACAATCAATATGGAATATTACAGTTCACTTTCCAAAACATATACAACGTTTATATTTTATAACATGAATAAGATTTTCAATACAAGTCTCAAACATCAACAAATAGGTTTAGATACTTCTCATAGACTTCTACCTCACGCTTCTAAGTCACCTCGTTAACCCCATGGTGTTGCTAAAACACCTTAACTAATGGAATAGTTTTGCCTCGCAAGAGTTGGTCTCAAGTATCTAAAACCCATATTAGTCTCTCCTCGTATGAGGCATCCTCATCTATCTCTAACTCGATCCAATTCAATACGTATGAAGGATTAGGTTCATACTTCTGGAGCATACAAATATGAAACACGTCATGAACACCAGAAAGTTAGGGCGGCAAGGCCAAATGATAAGCTATTTCTCCAATCTGCTCTAAAATCTCAAAAGGTCCAATAAATCTAGGAGACAACTTCTCGCTTTTCCCAAATTTCATTAAACCCCATCTCGGTGATATTTTCAAGAATACTTGATCTCTTACCTCAAAAGATAAAGGTCTCCTACGGTTAGCATAGCTCTTTTGGCGACTTTGAGCCAAAACTAATCTCTTACGAATAAGCGCAACCTTTTCCGTCGTTTCCCGAACTAATTCATGATGTAACATAGGTGTGTCCCTCATCTTGGCCCAATACACTGGAGATCTACAGGGTCGGCCATACAAGGCCTCAAACGGTGCCAGACCAATACTCGCTTAGAAACTATTATTACAGGCAAACTCCACCAAAGGTGAATGCCTCTCCCACGACCCCTCAAAATCAAGAACACTATCCCGAAGCATGTCCTCTAAGATTTGAATGGTTTTCTTGGACTGCCCATCAGTTTGAGGATGATAGGCAGTGCTAAACGTCAATCTAGTGCCCAAAGCATTCTGTACGCTCTGCCATAACTGAGCCATGAAATGTGGGTCTCTAATCGAAACAATAGTCACAGGGATCCCATGAAGTCGAACTATGTCCCTAACATAAAGGTCGACAAGATAATTTATCGAGTCACTCGTGTGCATAGGTACAAAGTGTGCCGATTTAGTTAACCGATCTACTATCACCCATACGACATCATTACCTCTTGGAGTCCTCAGAAGACCCACAACAAAATCTATCGTGACATGCTCCCATTTCCACTTGGTTATAGGTAAAGGTTGTAATAAACTCGCCGTCTGTAGACACCCCATTTTTGACCGCCCTTAAGAGTTGGGTGCCTCAAGTTGATCACTTGATGATGAAAGTTACGCTGTCCAATCGCTCAATTTCTTTAGCAAGAAGAGCTTCTAAATCCCAACCTTACACCCCATTTTGGACCAAAACTATTTTAGACCTTAAAACCCTCTCTTTCAAAATATTTTTCCAAATGTTTCTACGATGTTATGAGGCTTGCATTTCGTAAAATATTGCACTTTTCAGTAAATCGAGTAAGGACAAAGTGGAAATAAATGGAAGGAAGGTGAACTCTTTGAAAAATCTTTTCAAACATCTTATTTAGAGGTTTGGAGTTGAAGAAAATTGGAGGAGAGAGAAGAAAACTAGTTGGGGAAGAAGTTGGGCATCAAACCGTTAAGAGAGGACTGAGCAGCCTTCACTAAATTAGGCCTATCTCTTTGTACACTTAGACTTTAGTTGTGATGCCACCACCATTGGAAAGTGGACTTCCAGGGCTTCAATTTAGACTTAAGAATCTCCTAAAGCCAAGTCCGGATCAGGGAGATATGACCATTTAAAGTTAGGCATCAATTCGGTTAAGATAAAAATAAGAAACCTTCATTAAAATAGGCATATCTCTTTGAGCACTTAGAATTTAGATGTGAGACTGCCACCATTGGAAATTAGACTTCTAGAGCTTCAATTCAGACTCAAGAATGACCTAAAACTGAGTCCGGATGAAGGAGATATGCCCGTTTGAAGTCGGCTCTGGAAGTAGATTTTTTGGTGGCCGGCAGGTGGCCGGCAATTCACATTTTTGGCCAACACTGGTGAAAAGCCCAGATATTTTTGCCCAGCTGTCCCCCAGAAGCTCCAGTTGTTCCAGGATTGATATTTTCGACCTGAGGGGCTGTTTTTCTATATATAGGGGACCTTCCTTAATGGTTTAAGGTTACAAAAAAATCCTTAAGGGCTAAAACTTGAAATTCTCTCTCTATCTCTATCTTGCAACCTATACACCCTCTCTTTACACTTCCTAAACCAATATTGGGGCTCTCTTTTTTGAGACTATTGAGTCCAAATTTTAGCCCTTGAGAGTGAGAACTTGTTGGTTTGTGAACAAAAGTGTTATTCCTCTTCAAGAGTGTGGGGGCCGAATAATTGTATACTAAGGAAAGCCAAATTAATTTGATCAGGCCAAAGGCAATTCGACTCTGTCCAAGGGCTCTTGAAGTCAAATATATAAGTCAGCGAGTAAGGAGCCGAGTAGGTACCGTCACACAACCGGAAGGCCGAGTAAGCAATCATGCGCTAGATTAAGAGTGGACTCGACCCTAGGGTCCAGAAGTTAATATAAATAGAGGAGCATCAACCAAGAAAGGTATGTGAGAATAGATAAAATAACTTGAGATAGAAGTAAATGAAAGAGTGTACTGACTTGTCCGTTGGAGTGCTAATTCCGGCATACCCGACCGGAGTGTTCATCCATTTTTCAGGTAGCAATCAAAGGATCAAGGACATCTGACTGGATCCTGGAGTATTTCCAAACCACTTCTCCACAATTGGCGCCGTCTGTGGGAATACTCAAGCACATCCATAGCGGGCGTAACAGATGATCCTCCGATAGTCGCTGATGACATTACGCCAAGAGATGACATCACTCCAAGAAACATGCTTGGACCGGAGAATATCACTGCTCGACGGGCCTTGAACTTCGACTCAGTAGCCCAGACCTCACCCTCAACATCAATGCATGAGACAATGTAGGCAATCAGGATCAAGCAAAGCAAAATGAACAGCGTCTGGAAAACATGATGGCTGAGAACCAGCGCCTGCGCCAAGAGTTGGCTCTGGAGCTAGCCAAGTCCCAGCAGGCCGCATGCTGTGACTGGGTTGACCTTCTGGAAAGAAGGATGATCGACGACGTCGTCTTCGGGAACACGATAATGACAATGATTCTGACTCACTGTCCCCGAAACCCAGAAAGAAGAGACGAGTCGATGTATCTAGCTTATCCGAAGGAAGTCCGTATGAACAGTAGAAGTAAGGGAGAAGAAGTGATGATTCGGATGAAGAAGACAAATGTGACCCTTTTGTGGGACGAATTGCAAGGGCTGTGCTACCCAAGAAGTTTAAAGCACTGTCGTTCACCTTGTATGACGAAAAATTAGACCCTACTGATCATATTGTCATTATAAACAAGCGATGATACTGCATGCTGACGATGAAGCCCTCATGTGTCGATTGTTTCTGAGCAGTCTAGGACCATTGCCGTCAGATGGTATTGTAAACTAGAGTCGACATCGATAAAGAGCTTCCATCAACTCCAAAAGTCCTTTAGGGCAAGATTCATCACCAATGAAATCCAGCCAAAGCAAGCCGATTCTCTCTGGGCAATGCAAATTAAACCAGAAGAAACCCTTCGTGAATATTTGGCATGCGATTGGGAATACTTTAACATGGTAGACGATGCCTGCAATGACTCCATGGCCATCATCGCCTTCAAAATGGGATTACATCCTGATAGTCCCCTCCGCAGTTCGTTGACCAGACGGCCCCTTAATACAGTTTGGGCGTTAATGAAGAAAGTTGAAGAGTATTGTAAGGTGGAAGACGATGCAGGTCAAAGCTGGACAGAAAGCCGTTAAGACGGCTCCGCCTGGAATCGTTCAGCCGATAAGCATTGTGCCATCAAGGAGCCCCGAATCGCGAAATCGGGCTAAACGAGACAAAAGGCGTGAATCGCGCTGATCAAGCGATCAGTGTTCACACCGATCAAATGAAAAATATCAAGTGGATAGCAGGCGCACAAGAAACTCGAACAAAAAGTACATGGAGTTAGCAGAGCGGTCAGGAAGATTTTGTCGAAGGTTCAACACCTTCCGTTTTTCAAATGGCCGCCCAAAATGATGGGACCTCCGATACAAGAAGAAGGGACAAGCGGTGTGAGTACCACACGGACCATGGTCATGACATCCATAGTTGTTATGCATAGAAGGACCACTTGGAGGAACTGGTACAAGACAGACGGCTGGTGCAACACGTCCGAAAGAATAATCCATCAAACACGGTAGCCCTACGGCCAGATTCACCTACACTTGGTGTAATTCACATAATATACAGCTTGCTGTCATCAGTTGAGATATAGACAATTCAACTGCAACCTAGCCTGCATAGGACGATCACACCGGCAAAATGGCCCCATGAAACTGGGAGGATTAGTTTCGACGACACCGACTTAATTGGAGTAGCTCTCCCCCACACCGATCCCCTCGTCATCGCGCTACGCGTGAATAGATTCGCCGTTGAACATGTTCTCATTGATCAGGGAAGCACTTCGGAAATAATGTATTACAAAATGTTTGTTAAACTCGGCTTCACTGACTCGGATTTGTCGCGGCCGATTATCCATTATTCGGCTTCAACGCAAACCCGAGTATCCTTTGGGAAAGATCACACTACCAGTTCGGGCGGGCACAGATTAGTAGATGTAGAATTTCTGGTTGTCAAACTCTCTTCGCCATACAATCTCATCATGGGAAGAACTTGGTTGCATACCATGCAAGCTGTGCCAAGCACCTATCATCAGTTACTTGTTTTCTGACTGAATATGGCATTGAACAGATTCGGGGTTCTCAGAAATCGGCACAAGCATGCTACCTTCTTGCTACTAAAAGAAACCAAAAGAACTGGAAGTGAATTCGATTGAAATACCAGATCAGGAGAGCCTTGAGGACATTGGGAAGACCCCCAGCAAAAAGGCAACTGAAGACTGGATCAATCGAAATTAATGGGAGTCCTGACAAGTTCTTCATGATCGGCACTTCCTTGAACGAAGTTGACAGGCACGAGCTTATATCCTTCTTACTCGGCAACCTCGACGTGTTTGCATGGACACCATACGAGATGCCAGGGGTGGACCCATTTGTGGCCTAACACCGCTTAAACATTGATCCAAAATGTAAGCTGATCATTCAGAAAAGCCGGCAGTAAGCCGTGGAGCACGCTTGGCCGTTGTTGAAGAAGTTGACCGATTGCTTGAGGCCAGGGAAATTCGCGAAGTAACCTATCCTACATGGTTGTCCAATACCGTGGTTGTAAAGAAGAAGAATGAATCTTGGCGTGTTTGTGTAGACTTCACGAATTTAAACAAAGCTTGTCCCGAGGACTGTTATCCCTCACTAGAATAGACCAACTCATAGATGCAACAGCACATCATCAACGCATGAGCTTCTTGGATGCCTGCAAAGGTTATTATCAAATTGCCATGCATCCGAAGGATCAAGAAGAGACTGCATTCCTCACCCCGAGAGGAACCTATTGCTATAAGGTTATGCCTTGCGGGCTGAAGAATGTAGGGGCAACTTACTAGAGACTGGTTACTGCCATGTTCAAGGAACAGCTCGGCCGCACCATGGAAGTATACATTGACGACATGGTGGTCAAATCTAAGGAAAAGCACGCCCACTTAGCCGACTTGGCAGATACATTGGCATTCTTTGAAAGTTCAAAATAAAATTGAACACCTCAAAGTGTGTATTCGGCATCGGATCTGAAAAATTCCTCGGCTACATTGTGAACCACTGTAGAATAGAGGCCAACTCGAGGCAAATCACTGTAATTCTAGAACTTGGCTCTACTCGGTTGGTCAAAGAGGTTCAGAAGTTGATGGGAATGGCTGCCGCGCTCAATAGGTTTATTAGCCATTCAATAGGTCGCTGCCGACAATTCTTTCACACACTTCTGCAAGGCAAAGCTTTCGAATAGACCCTCGAGTGCCAAGCCGCTTTAGACGGCTCAAAAACTTATCTCCGATCAGTACCACTCTTGGCAACCCCCTCGGCAGGCGATCCGCTCATTTTGTACTGGCGGTATCCGACCGGGCTATCAGCGCCGTACTTTTAAGGGGAAGAACTTAGGGGGCAACGACCAGTTTACTATGTGAACAAAGCAATGGCTGATGCCGAAACACGTTATTTACCACTGGAAAAGTTGATCCTTGCTTTCGTCATGGCTGCAAGAAGACTGATGCATTACTTTCAGGGGCATACCATAGCTGTACTAACGGACTATCCCCTCCTATCGGCGCTCTGTAGCATGGAAGCATCAGGGCATGTTTCGAAATGGGCTTTGGAACTTGGCCAGTATGATATCCAGTTTCTGCCTTGAACTTCCATCAAGGGCAAGTGCTCACGACTTTGTAGCCGAATTCACGAGATGTGTTGTCAACTTTAAGGCCAATCAAGTGCAACTTAAACCCAACTGTAGAATATACGTTGGAGACATTTGGCAGATGTATTGTGATGGGTCATCCAACCAATGTGGCAGTGGAGTAGGCGTAGTAATCATGACCCCCGAAGGGGCAATAATCGAGCAGGCGGTCAAACTAGGCTTTGATGCATCAAACAATGAGGCCGAGTACAAAGCATTGCTAACGGCCTTCGGAATACACTTCACCTTGGTGCGCGGTGGTTACTTGTTTTCTATGACTCGAAATTAGTCATCAACCAGTTGAAAGGGGAGTATACAGCTAAAAATGACTACATGGCAGCCTACGTGAAAACGGTGAATCTCTTGCTTGCGAAATTCGACCTCCATGAATTGAATCAAATAACCCGAGATTAGAACACACATGCGGATGCCCTTACTTGCCTAGCCTCTGCCATCAATTCAGAAATTAAGCGGACAATCGAAGTAGGATTCGTCCCTGAGCCGAGCATTACCTCTTCTGAACTAGTTCAGATTAACATCATTGAACCAGGACCAAGTTGGATGGGCCCTATCATTGCATTCCTTTCCTTAGAACAGCTCCCAATGGACAAGAAAGAAGCCCACAAACTGTGAAATAAAGCTCTGCGATACTACTTGGATTCGCATGGAAAACTCTACAACAAATCCCTTTCTGGGCCGTACTTAGAATGTGTTCACCTAGATAAAGTTGAGGAGCTCTTAACTGAAATACATGAAGGCAGATGTGGCGCCCAGTCTGGGGGACGCTCATTGGCCCATTGAGCTGTAACACAGGAGTATTATTGGCCGACCATGCGAATAGATACCGAGAATTACGTCAGGAAATGCAAACAATGCCAGAAGTTTTCCCCTTTAACTCATCTGCCTGCCGAGGAATTAAACTCTATCACTAGTCTTTGGCCGTTCGCTCAATGGGGACTTGATATCGTTGGACCACTACCGCGAGCTCCAGGCAATAGGCGATTCCTGGTTGTCACAATAGATTATTTTACAAAATGGGTTGAAGCAGAGGCCTTAACACATATTCACGATGTCGATGTTAAGCGTTTTGTATGGAAAAACATCATAACATGATTCGACATACCACGAGCACTTGTTTCAGACAACGACACCCAATTTGATTGTGGTGTTTACCGGGAATTATGTAACACGTATGGTATTCGACCTTACTTTTCGTCGCCGGCATATCCACAAAGCAATGGTCAGGCAGAGGCCTCCAATAAATTCATCCGAACGGCATCAAGAAAACGTTGGAAAAAGCTAAAGGCAGATGGGTCGAAGAATTGCCCAGTGTGTTGTGGGCTCATCGCACTACTCTAAGGCGATCCACTGGGGAAACGCCATTCGCTTTGTGCTTTGGAACCCAGGCAATTATCCCCCGGAGATCGGCCTACCCACGCTGAAATCCAAGGTTTTTGACATAGGCCGTAATGTTGGCCTTGGACTTGACTCTGATTGAAGAACGCCGAGATCGTGCCCTTACTTGCATGGCGCGGTATCAGCAACAGCTCGCTAAATCATATAATTAGCACGTACAGTTGCGTCGTTATACGCCTGGAGAATTGGTCCTCAAGAAAGTGCTCCTTGCTACTAAGATCTGGCTGATGAAAAATTAGGCCCCAACTGGGACGGCTCTTATCAAGTTGATTCAATCGCCAGAACTGGGACATATTGGCTCAAAGATATGGCAGGGAAAAGTTTGCCACGCCCCTGGAATTCCACACATTTGTACAAATTTTATCGTTAAGCCAACTTGTATAACATGCTAAATTGTTTTGAATTTTCACTGAAATGTTATGTATACATCTTTTAATTCCCCAATGCAATGCCCTTTCTTACCTCAGTCTCGTTAATAATGGTTTAGTAGCGAATAAAAGACTCTGAATTCGGAGCACTATCCGTGAATGCCACATTTGAGCCGAATAAGTCTTCGAATTCAGACCGCCTTTCGTGGATATCACGATTGGCCAACACAAAAAGACTTCGAGTTTGGAGCCCCATCCGTGGATGCCACGTTTAGGCCGAATAAGCCTCCGAATTCGGAGCGCCTCTTGTAGATATCACGATTGGCCAACACAGACTCCGAACTCGGAGCCCCATCCGTGGATGCCACGTTTGGGCCGAATAAGCTTCCGAATTCAGAGCGCCCTTCGTGGATATCACGATTGGCCAATAAAAAGACTCTGAATTCAGAGCCCCATCCGTGGATGCCACGTTTTGGGCTGAATAAGCCTTCGAATTCGGAGCGCCCCTCGTGGATATCACGATTGGCCAACACAGACTTTGAACTCGGATTCCTATCTATGGATGCCATGTTTGGGCCAAATAAGCCTCTGAATTCGGAGCGCCCTTTATGGATATCACGATTGGCCAATAAAACGACTCTAAATTCGGAGCCCCATCTGTGGATGCCACGTTTGGGCCGAATAAGCCTCCGAATTCGGAGCTGTAGACACCCCATTTTTGACCGTCCTCAAGACTTGGACGTCACCGCTTGAGCACTCGGTGATCATCTTTGTTTGTGTTCGTCTTGAGTTCCCGGAAATCTCGGCTACGCGCCTTGCCTCAGGATCTCTCGACTTGACTGTTTTGTGTCTGGTTTTGCACCAAATACTTGTGTTTTGCCTTTGGGGCATGGAATGGCTTGTGGGCCATCCCCACACTCCACCGGCCATGGCTTGAGGCCACCGGCTGTGTTTTTTGCCATCGGCCAAATGTTGGCCGGCCGGCACTATAGATGGCCGGCCGGCCATTTTTTGGTCAAATTGTATTTTTGGCCGGCCGACTACTGTGCATCTGCTTTTGCAGATATTTTTATGCTAGCTGGCATACACCTTGCTCCCCTTCATACACGTGTATGGAGGGATCTCCCTCTTGACTAGCTTGTTTTGAAAGCTTTACAAGAGGGGGCTCTATAAGAAGGAGCCTCTTCTTCCTCCATTAAGGTTAGACAACATTTTCTAGAGAGCTCTGGTTTTAGGGTTTGAGTTGTGTATCTATCCTATATCTATACCTCCCTCTCTTTTGTGTTTAGTGTGTGTTTTGTCTTACTTTTGTGCACAAACACCCACCATCACACCTTCCTTTAGCTACTGAGGTACTAAGAGGCTGTTCTTGAAGTTTTGGAGCTGGTCCACCATTTTTGAAGAGGGTCTACAAGGGTAACATTCTTACCCCTTTATTCCCCATTTTTGCATAGCTTTTTTACCTATCTTGCAACTGTTTTTAGACTCGGTGTATAACATATAAAAGTTCTGTTTTTGAGTGCTTTAAATAGTTGGTTAAGGGTGTTTTAAGTTTTGGGATTGTTTGACCCCTCTTAAGCCTTGTTAGGCTCCATTTTTCTGCATTTTTGGTGAGCTCTGGGACCATTGTGTTTGGGCCTCCTCACCACTGAAATCTTGAGGGATTTCAGTGGTGAGGATGGTGCCTTGAGGTCCTAAGAAGGAGAGGGCCACCCCCTCTCCTTATTGTCCTTGAAAAGGGCCATTATTGCCTCTTGAGGGAGCATCTAGTTTAGGTTCATATTGATCATGCCTTAACTGATTTTTGTGCTTATATTGTCATAATATAGCATTATTTTATGTTGGTTTAGACACACCTTGCATGCCTTGCATACATGTCTTGTAATGCCATCATTTAGCCTTAACATGTCTTATGCTTTGAGCCCTTGTTCTAGCATGTTTTTAGCCAAGCCTTGTGAAGCTTCCATGCTTGTTTTGGTATGCTTGAAGTCTATTTTGGGTTGCTTTGGTCGACCATGGCATGCTTTGTATAGCTACCTAACATTTTGGCTTGTTAGCCTTGAGTTTTGGACCATGTTGCATGCTTGGCTTGTCTTTGTTTAGTTGGTTTGAAACCATTTCTAACATGATTTTCAGAGCTTATGTGCATGCCATTAGTCTATGTTTGCATCTTCTTAAGTGTGCTTGAGAGTTGCTCTTTGTGCCTAAGTGATGGACCATGTTTATATGCATGCTTGTATGTGTATTTGGCTCCACTTCCTTAGCTTTTGGCCACTGTTTTGGGCTTAGTATAGAGCTGTCCAATTAGTGTAAGTCCCTCCTTTGCATGTTGTTGCATGCTCTCCTTGTATGTTGTTGCATATTTGTGTGTTGTTGCATGATTGAAGTTGCATGATTGAATGAAGTTACATGCTTGCTTGCATGCTTAAACACCCACATTGTGTCTTGCATACTTGTTGGTTGCATTGCTTCATGCCTTGCATGCCTTGCATGATCATTGTATGCCTTGTATGCTTCTTTGCATTTCCATGATTGCATGCTAGCTCACATGCCTAGGTTGCATCACATTGGCACGCATGCTTAACCTCTTGAATTGATTGTGATAGAGGTTGAGCCCCATTGTTTGTTTATGTGCATTTCACTCCACATTGAAAATGCACACTTGGTTTCTTGGGCCATCACGCATTGAAATGTGCGATTGATGGTCCGAGAATCGAGAACCATGTCCCTTTGAGTGATGAACATGATAAGGGATGTGTTAGTGCATATATTTGCTTGAAATGCATTGCCATGCCAAGTTTTGCCCTCTGCTGCTGTCAAAAACAGGTTCTGCAGGAAGTTTTGGCCGGTCGACTAAATACAGTGCCGATCGGCCATCCATTGTTGGCCGATAGATTAATCAGTGGCCGATGGCCATTCCCCTTGGCCGGTGGCCATTCATCTCGGCCGGTGGTGTCCCACAGCACTCAAAGAAGCAACCCTGGGACTTTGGCAGTCTTCAGAGGAGCAGAGCAGGGAAAACAGAGGCAGCTTGTGCATGGCGATGGATTTCCGAGCAAACCCAAGCACGCATGCATTGGACCCTCTTCCCGAGGCCTTTCACTGCTTTCTCAGCTTAGTTAATTTTAAACGGTCTGTAATATTTAATTAGCTTGTAGGTTAATTAATTTGTATATTCTTTTGGTCCCTCCGAGCGAGGGCAAATTTGTAATTAGTGTGGGTGCGTGTGTGCATGTCTTCTAACCCCCACTTCTTTCTCCCTTTTACTTACCTGCTTTTGATGGTTAGTATTAGGGCATATTTAAATTAGCATACCTTATGCTATGCATGTGTGCATCATTCATCAGTATTGCATGCACCGGGCTCGGCGCATCATGCTAACTGCATAAGTATTTCAAATCTAACTTGAATACGTGCATCAAATGGTTGCATTTCACATGCCATCCTAGGATTAGCCAAGCCTATCCTAATTGCATTCTGTATGCGTTGCATTAGCCATTTTAACATGAACTAGGATTATGCATGATTTCTAACTAGTTTACTGTTTTGGCACGGAGCACGATGTAAGTATTTATGTTTTAGCATCTCGCATGAGTGTGAATGCTAACATGACAGCATGCTTACCATGCGGCTAATTGCTTATGTGATATAACTGCTTGAATACCTGTGGGTGAAGGTTGGATTGTTTGAGTTGGAACAACTCGTTGAAATCCGTGTTTTAGCCTACTTGCAAGTAGCAAATCTCAAAGCATTTTCCAAACAAACGGATATGCAATGCTTCGTTCCAAATTAGGCGATCTAGTTTATACTTTTGTGTTGTGCGCATCACATAGTAATTCTAGCTAATTAACCGGAATAAGAACACATAACGTTTTCAAAAACGGATATCATGGTTAGTAGAGGCTGATCTCCGGATCGGCGAGAGGGGGTGCTCATAGCTGACCTTTCGCAATCGTACCCAAGTTCCCGAGCCGAGGCAACTTTGGTGATGACGGACACGTGGCCTTAGGCGAACGAGTCAGGGTTTCCTAAATTCCCCCATTAAAAAATATTTAGGTGGCGACTCTGTATCTGGCAAAGCAGTCCATGTTTGGCACTTCTTTCAAAAAGCTGTTTTTCTCAAAACGATTTGCCGGATTTGGACTCTTTGGTTCAGATTAAGAACCGTGACAATTTGAGTCCTGAACTGTAGTAGACCCACAGGCGAACAAAACAGGACACCCTCCCGGGGCGTTCGGGGACGTCTACAGGAGCGCCCTTCATGGATATCACGATTGGCCAACACAGACTTCGAATACGGAGCCCCATCCGTGGATGCCACGTTTGGGCCGAATAAGCCTCTGAATTCGGAGCGCCCTTCGTGGATATCACGATTGGCCAATAAAAAGACTCCGAATTCGAAGCCCCATCCGTGAATGCCACGTTTGGGCCGAATAAGCCTCTGACTTCGATGCACCCTTTGTGGATATCACGATTGGCCAACACAAAAAAGACTCTGAGTTCGGAGCCCCATCCATGGATGCCACGTTTGGGCCAAATAATCCTCCAAATTCGGAGTGCCCCTCATAGATATCACGATTAGCCAACACAAACTCCGAACTCGGAGCCCCATCCGTGGATGCCACGTTTGGGCTGAATAAGCCTCTGAATTCAGAGTGCCCTTCATGGATATCACGATTGACCAACACAAAAAGACTCCGAATTCAGAACCCCATCCGTGAATGCCACGTTTGGGTCGAACAAGCCTCTGAATTTGAAAGGACCACATTTGGTAATAGAATGACATGGATTAATATATGATTGTCATAAGTAATAAACAATTGTCATGGATTAATAAACAAACATTAATTGAAACAATATGGCAAATATGTGTTTCATTAAACAAAGCATAAATACATGGCTTTTGACAAACTCAAAGGTACAATGTGTATTAACATATAAATTTAGTCGATACCTTCTTCATTGTCGGTCTTCTCGGCATCGTAAGCTTTGAAGGGAAATTTGTAATTTTGATATAGAAGTGACGCCGAATCAATACCTGCGGCCTGAAGAGTCTTGATCCACCCTTGCTTAAATCCACGATTTTTGCACCGACAGACATCCTCGGCTAACTTGTCCTTCGTCTTTTCAATACCAATTTTTTGGCCGTCAAAAAAGCCTTGTTCGTAGGCCTTCGTTCTTATTGCTTCTCTTGCGAACATGCTCGCCATGTCTCGATCGGCAATCGCATGATCCAAAAGCCGCTGGTTTACTCTTTCTGCGACAATCGGGTTCACTTGACTTGCTGACTGCGTTTCGGAAGCTTTAGCTTTCTTCAATTCATTCTCGGCTTTCTCTCTGCGAGCTTCCAATCTCCGAATGTGACCGTCTTTCTGCTCTATCTCTCCTCGTGCAGCACGAAGACATATGCCGATTTCATAGGAGGTATATAGTCCCTTTACCGCTCCATGGACGCCCTCCCGAAAAACTTCGTAATCAGGTCGGCCGACCATCGATTGCTGGACTTCTGGCGGAAAAATCTGTCGAGCAAACTCGACTGCCACATTTGGATCGTAGATAATCAAATCCGCTTCAGTCATCGGTTTAATCCCAACAAAGACTGAAAAACTCAACGGCTGTGGTGGCTTACTAGTTTCATTTCGCGAACGGGGGGAGTTCCCTCCCTGCTACATCTCCTTCCTAGGTGACCTACTCCAACGACGTGGGGAGTGACGCCTCTCACGCTCCTCCGACATCCTGTTTCCCATTCGCGTAGATTTGCCACCTTGATTCATCTTTGAGTCCAGTTCAGCTAGTGTCCTACCCTTCTCTCTACTGATGAAAAATATTCTTCTTAACGTTCAAATTTGTCCAGTCTAGTTCGACACAATGCTTTTTTTTTCCCTCTCGCAATCTATTGAATTTGAACACAGCATAGAACCCACGCGCACCCAGCCCCTACCCCACTTATTAATTACGGGTGCAACGTTCCTAAAGCGATCACCGCAATGCATTGCGCCGACTAGTTATTGTGCCCCACCCAATCCATGAACTACCAATATGCAGTGGTTCTGTTCATTAATTAGCTGGGGCAAGGGCAAATTCATTAATCTATTTGGCCTAATCACAATGCATTGCACCAAAACGTTACTGTGCCCCACCCAATCCATGAACTACCAATATTCAATGGTTCTGTTCATCAATCAGCTGGAATAAGGGCAAATTCATTAATCTATTTTGCCCAATCGCAATGCATTACGCCGAAAAGTTATTGTGCCCCACCCATCCATGAACTACCAATATGCGGCGGTTCTATTCATTAATCAGCTGGGGCAAGGGCAGATTCATTAATCTATTCGGCCCAATCGCAATGCATTGCGCCAAAACGTTAATGTGCCCCACCGTAATAACCCCTACCTCCGATTAATGCTAAAACATGATTAGTTATGCCTAACAGTAATTTAGAAGGAATCTGGAATTAATTTGCATATGTATTGCATTAATTCTGTGTTTCTATCTGTTTGCCATAAACTGATCTGTTCATGTTTAAACTTTGAACTGCGAATTGAAAGCCTTATCGGCGCCCGATTTCGAAATTGATTAGTGCTCCTTGTTAATTAGAATTTATGAGATTTTATGGCATGTTTAATTAAAATTTGATTTGGTATGGTTAAGTTAGATTAATTAATGTTAAACTACATTAGTTTGGCTTTATTACCATAATGCCACTAAGTGGGCTTTGCTAGATTAAATGTTTAGTCTTGAATTACACTTAGAAGCATAACATCTCCTTAGCCATTTCTTGGAGTCAAAACATGAGCAAGAGAGCTAGAGAGAAGAAGTTTGATTTCAACAAAATTCCTAGGAGAATTGGAAGAATTGATGAGTAGTATGCATATTTGAGCTTCTAGGCTTGGAATTGAAGACTTAAGGTAGAAGAATTACCTTCTTGATTGTGAATTCAAGTCATTTCTTGCATGATTCATGTTACATTAGTGATCTAAGACAAGAATTGAATTAAACATGTTGAATTAGAGCTTAAATCATGCATGCATGTCTATATCATAACAATTTGAAGTGTTTTCATGGAAATTCTTGCATGCAAGACCATATTCTACTTATAGTCCATGAGGTCATCATGATTTTGAGTTTAATCTTGCATTTGGTTACATTTTTGGAGTATTGAATTCAAGTGAACACTTGCATGTTTTGTTCTTTAATATTTCTTGGAAATTGGTTGCAATTGTGTTTAATTGACTCACCCTTTGGCTTTGATTTCTCAAATTGATCTTCAAAACATGTTATACTATGAGTTTAAAGTGTTTTTCCAGAAAATGGGCCAAGAGGTTGAGATTTGGGAAGTTGAATGCTTGGTTTGGGCTTGGGAGGCAAATCTAGAAATTCCAGAATTTGGCTTCCTCGCTCGAGCGAAGGATTCCACGCTCGAGCGACCATCGTTTGTTCAGAGCTCCGCTCGAGCGAAGGAATAGTGGCTCGAGCGTAAATTGCAAGCTCTCAGGTTTTTGGTGCACGCAGATGCATGCTCGAGTGACGAGACCTACGCTCGAGTGAAGGGTGTGTCTCACGCTCGAGCGAGTATCGAGCGTGCATCGAGCGTAAAATTTCAACAACTAGTACTTTTGCATTTTTACAGACCGCTCGAGCGAAGAAGTCTACGCTCGAGCGACCCCTCTATTTTGGCAAGCTCGCTCGAGCGAAGAAAGCTACACTCAAGCGAGACCCTTGTTTTCAGCAAATTTTGAAAAATGTTTTCCAAGGCATCTTTGCATCCTCATTTCATCCTAGGCATTCCTAGGCCATGTTTAAGACTCTATAGTGAGGATTAAAGGGTAAAAACACACTAAGAACCAATGACGTAAGTTTTGTATAATTAGAACGTGTGTTTCAAGTGTGTGTCTGTTATGTGCTATGTAGGTCACGTGCCGCGTCCTGTTTGACCTATCTGCTTCGCCTGTCTGATTCAAGATCAACTGTGAGTAATAATTTAGTAAAGTTATGTTCAAACTGTATCTACTTTCTGTGTGATAAAACAATATATGTTTTCTGAAATGGTATGTTCTGCACAATGAATGATTGTTCAATTTCTGATATGTATTTCGTGACATCTTTGGCATCATGTGATATCTGTTCTCTGTTACTCGGATCCAAAGGTTCCTTCATGGAACTGACAAGCTATCTGTGCCCGGCTGGAGGTTCCTAATTGGAACTGACAAGTTTACAAGTTCCTAGTCCGGAGGTTCCTTTATGGAACTGACAAGTTATCCTCACCCGGCCGGAGGTTCCTCTATGGAACTGACAAGTATGATCTAAGATGCTTTGTAAGTAATCTGTTAGCGCTAACGGATGGACTATGTATGATTGAACATGACTTATAATTTCTGTCTATATATATAATCTGGACAAATGATGAATTTGATGCAAATCTGGATTGTGATTTTCTGAATCTGTACGAACTCATTCATTGAAACCCTTTACTCTATTATTATTCACTAGGCTTTCGCTCACAGTTTATATTATGTATGTAGGTGAGACGGCACATGATCAGGGCCAGAGTTGACGGCCTTCTGTTCTGTTTTTTTGTCAGCCATCCGTTGTGCCTCCCAAGGAGGTTCCGATCGAAGCCTAATGCTATGGCTATTTTTCTATCTCATGCTAGTCATTGTATAAGTTTCGTACAGACAGATCTTGGGATGTACAGTTTTGTAACTATTGTGTATCTTGACTGGCATGTTATGCATATATATATATATATATAAGTTTTGAAATGTTCTGTCCCATGTACGTTATCACAGCTCATTGGACCTTGTTTATTTTGTTATATTGCTTCTGCAGCCCCTTATTATTTGCTAATCTGTTCTGAGGCCTTTGGTAATTCACGGATTACTGGTCGGTTACGGTGCTAAACCTACAGGGGCAGGTTTGGGTCGTGACACCCACCCAATCTATGAACTACCAATATTCGGTGGTTTTGGTCATTAATTAGCTGGGGCAAGGGCAAATTCATTAATCTATTTGGTCCAATTGCAATGCATTGCGCCGAAAAGTTACTGTGCCCCACCCAATCCATGAACTAACAATATTCGGCGATTCTGTTCGTCAATTAGCTGGGGCAAGGACAGATTCATTAATCTATTCGGCCCAATCGTAATGCATTGCACCGAAAAGTTACTCTGTCCCACCCAATCCATGAACTACCAATATTCGGCAGTTCTATTCATTAATCAGCTGGGACAAGGGCAGATTCATTAATCTATTCGACCTCTATTGATAAATATATTAATAATGCCCCATCTGATCAGCAGATTTTGCATATTTATGAACTACCAATATTCGACTTTTGAACGACTTATCCATCTGAATACATCTCAATTGGTCATTCGAGTTTTGGCATTGAGCCGTTTATTAATTTACATCACCCTAGTTGGCTATTAATTAGCACATGCAGATTGTGTTATAGCCAATTATGTTTTCCCGAATTAATTTACATCACCCTACTTGGCTATTAATTAGCACACGTAGATTGTGTTATAGCCAATTATGTTATCGCCGAATTAAATTACATCATCCTACTTAGCTATTAACTAGCACATGCAGATGACAGACAAAAAGGCAATTTTCATTAATAAATTGAGTACAAATAGTCGTCATTTTACACATGAAAATTACCCTATATTTAACTTCTAATCAAAATAAATAAACAAAAATCTACAAAAACTACGTACAGAAGATACCAAACAAAAACCAAAATTACATTGACCCTACTCAATCTTCAGGGTCAGACTCCAGCGGCTTAACCTCTAGCTGCTCGTATGGAATTGCCAGCTCCAATGTCACATTAGCGCCAGCCAGGGCTGTGAGCTAGCCGTGTTTGAAGCCCCAATTTTCGAACTTGGGTACTTCTTCTACGTATTTTTCTAAGGCGGCGTTTTCCCTAGCTTGGAACGCCTTGGAGATCTCAGAGTCGGCGATTTCCTTTGCCTTCTTCAATTCTTCCAAATCGGCCTCCAGCTTGGCGATCACCTCCTTGGCTAACTTGAGCGCATCATCACTCGCATTCGCCCTTTCTTCGGCGGCCAACCTGAATTGATCAGAGCTCTTGGCTTTCTCTACCTCGACATCGGCCCTCGCTTGCTCTTCCACCGCTTTGATCGCCTCGGACTCAGCTCTGAGAGAGGCCTCCGTAGCCTTGCTCTTTTCAATTTCAACTTCGGCTTTGAGCAAGCCGATTTGTTCGATAGCTTCATAATGACAGTGGCCAATCTCAGCTATCCTGCCTGCCGCCTGTAAAACAAAAGATTAATAAGATAGCTGGCATAAAAAAGAATGAACAGCTGCAAACAAAAGATTAAGTTATATACCAATATCGCCGATTGAACGGCTAATGCTATCGACATCACATCCGGCTCTGCACGAAAGGCTACTCTGTCAATCGGCAGAGAAATTGAAGAGGCCACGCTTAAGGCCACAACGGTGTCCTTCACAACCGATGCATCAGAAGCAATCAGCACATTCTTTATTCTTGGTTGTATGATAAATGGCGCAACCAAGTCCAACTCCTTTATGCGCGGCTGTTTATCAGTTAGGTTTTCTGAAAAGTCAGCTTCGTGCTCGGTAGGGCATTTCTCCCCAATGTGCTCAACCACTAGATTGTCCGGTTGATCAAGGACAATTTGCCCCGTTTTGGCCGTAACAATTTTCTCTGTTTCCTCAGCAAGAGTAGGCGGAGAAGACTCAGCCACAGCAACAGGTGGTGGGGGTTCAGACGGGGCGGCTTCGGCCCTCCTTCGGGATGCCATCCTCTCTGTGTTTTTTCTCTTGGCCATCTGCGCGAGCGACTCCCCGGCCATGTTCTCAAGGTCTGTGCCGGAAAGGTCCCCTAAGTCGGTGAAAATATCGTCTTCTAACGATACGTTTACTTGGCCTGAAGTGGATGGAAGGTTGAAGCAGCCCAAGTTGGACTGATTTGACTGGTCAACAACTTGTTCGGCTATTTGCTCAGCGACTGGCTCTGAATCCGAAACTTCAAGACCAATCTACCTAAGATTCTTGAAATTTGGGAAAATGAGTGCCGTAAGCTGCTGTTCGTCCTTTGAAATCGGAATATGATCCGCGGCCTAAAAGGTAGCGTAAGTTGGCTCGTATCGCCGAAGGATGTGGACAGCTCTCCCTTGCTTTTAGAGGTTTGGACGGCCGAAGAATTGGAGCACAGTTTTGATTTACTCAAGCACAGCGTCGTCGGCCAAGACAAGTACTTTTTTCAAATCGTTACTTGCATAAATGAAACGGTAAGCACATGGAATCGAAGCCATGTAAACGTATAACAAATACACATAGAAAGGGGACTATATGGCCACCTGGTTCCCCTTTTTGTCTAGGCACAGGATCTAGGCGATCTTCGCTTTTGCTGAATTCCCAGTTACCTCGGACAACGACCATGACATCGTCGACACACTTACCAAAGGTGGCAAGCATAGTCACTAGATAGTGATCAGTGTCCTTGGCCCTGAGAAAGTAGTGTCCTTGCCGACCAGAGGATTTCGCCAAGGCATAACAATACCGAATAACAGGGATTCCTAGATTAATCCTAAGTCGGCGATTTAGTTCTACTATTCCCATTATGATTCGGTAAAAGTTTACGTTAGGTTGTGAAGGGAGAAGACCCCAGTAACGAAGGACAGCCCTCAAAAATGGGTGAAGGGGGAAACGGACCCCGCCCTCAGCGATTGATAGGAGGGGAAAGATGATTGTACTCACATTAGTCCTCTCCATGTCAACCACGCTATCTGCCACAAGTGACATATGGACGTCATTTGGAATGGAAAAATGGCGTCAAAAAGCAAAAACACAATCCGCAGAAAGAAGGACTTTCAAATGTTTCGCCATTCGAGTTAGAATAGAAAGTACTCTAAACAAAAAACAAACAAGGAAATGGGAGTTGGAATGAAGAAGAGAAGAACTTACAAGGTGCAAAGAGGACAATGGGGAAAGGATGGAAGTTGCAGAGGTCGTGAAATGAAAGAGAAATGCTGAGAGGCAACCAAAGAGCCTTGCATATTCAAAAAATATCGGAAGGGACAACATGGTTTCAAATCACATTAAATGAACAACGTGTACGAAGAGGCGGGAAATTGTAATGATTTGTAAAACGTGGATGTTCTGACGCTTCAGTATTGGAAGGAGTGCAAGCGCCGTATTTTTGACTTTCCATATATAAAACCAAACATGCCGACTAATTGGTGTTAGTCGGATGTTTGGGGGCCAATTATGGGGGCCGAATAATTGTATACTAAGGAAAGCCAAATTAATTTGATCAGGCCAAAGGCAATTCGGCTTTGTCCAAGGGCTTTTGAAGTCAAATATATAAGTCGGCCGCGTAAGGAGCCAAGTAGGTACCGATACACAACCGAAAGGTCGAATAAGCAATCATGCGCTGGATTAAGAATGGGCCCGACCCTAGGGTCCAGAAGTTAATATAAATAGAGGAACATCAACCAAAGAAAGGTATGTGAGAATAGATAAAATAACTTGAGATAGAAGTAAACGAGAGAGTGTACTGACTTGTCCGTCAGAGTGCTAATTCCGGCACACTCGACCGGAGTGTTCATCTCTTTTTTAGGTAGCAATCAGAGGATTAAGGACGTCTGACTGGATCTTGGAGTATTTCCAAATCACTTCTCCACAAAGAGGTATAATTTTGAGCACCTTTGCACTATTTCTTTTCTATCTTTTCTTGCCGATTTTGAACTGCTTTTCAACTATTTTTATGGGCTAAAACTTGTGGTTTCAAGCTACCAAAGGTGGAGGGGTTAACCACCCTTCCTTGAACCTTATTCTCTAAGCTTTTGCCCTTGTGTTTCCCATTCTCTTCATCAACTTTTTTTGAGCTTTTTACCACTGATTTTCAGAGGTTTTCAAAGACTAAAAAAGTGGTTTTGAGGTCCCAAAAATGGAGGGGTTAGCCACCCTTCCTTTGGCTTGTTTACTTGCTTAAATTGCTCCATGTTTTAGCTACTTTTGTCTTCATTCCAGCACTTTTTTTGTACTATTTTTGGGCTGTTTTTGAACTGTCTAAACTCTGAAATTTTGGGCTGAAACTTATGGTTTAAGGCCAATAAGGGTGGAGGGGTGGCTCACCATTCCTTCTACCTAGCTTCCAAGGCCTTTACCCTTGTGTTTCCCACCTTGTTGTCACCTTTTTTTGAGCTTTTAAATACTAAATTTCAGAGTTATTTTAGTGGCTAAAAACACTTTTTGAAGTCCAAAATTAGAGGGGTTAGCCTCCCCTCCTTATATCTTGCTTACTAGCCTAGCATGCTCTATATTTTAACTTATTATTCTAGCTATTTTTGTCTTAATTCCAGCATGTTTAAAGACTTAAGGGCTGGTTTGGCATCCTTCAAAAAAGCCAAAAATCCAAAAAGTTACTAAAAAAATTAAAAAATTATCACTATTCACCAAAAAAAACATTAAAAAATTAATTTTACACAAAAAAAAAAGTACAAGTCAGCTAAAGTAGACTTTGGTTGGACAAAGGGAATAGTCGGGTGCACAAACAAGACGGTGTTGTTTGGCCTATGGGGGCCCATTATGGATCCCGTTTTGATAATCTGAACCGTTCAATGTGTAGAACTCGTCGAGTACTAGATGCTTATAAAAAATCACGTTGGTTGGATATCACTAACTACATGATCAAATCAGTTTTGTATAAAAAAAAATGGATGGTGTTATAGTTAACGGTTGAAAAAAAAAACTGATTCGATCAGATAGCTATCGATATCCGATCAACGTGATTTTTTACAAACATATAGTACTCGACGAGTTCTACACATTGACGGTTCTGATTAGCAAAACGGGACCTATGGTGGGCCCCCCACGGGCCGAACAACACTGTCCAATTCAATGCCCGAAAAGGAGGCAAGCATCTCCTATACACTACTCTGCACAATGCTGCCACTGTACTACCCACCGTACTGCCTACTCGCCAAAAAGTCTCTGCTATACACTAATTTATACAATTTTTTAATACACATTTTTTCTTAAAAAGTCAAAAAGTTATCCCAAATAACCACCTTTTTTCCTCAACTTTTTAGTCCAAAAAGTCAAAAAGTGCACTTATTTAGGACATCCCAAACAACCCCTTATGTACTGTTTTAGGACTATTTTTAGCTACTTGTTACATTTGAGCTTTGTTTTGCATGCTTATAGTGTAATTGTCCTCATGAGTTTGGTGTTTTAGGCATTAGACACCACCTTATTTGAGTTGATTGCATTTATTTATGGCTTTCCATACTTGTGATCACTCTTAATCACCTCTGCAACCTCCCTCCTTTCTTGGCTTTTGTTTTGCTTTGAAAGTGGTTTCAAACTACTTGTATGTTTGAGCATGAGATTGAGATGTCATGCTTAATAGTTTAACCCCTTTTGGGGGTTCATTACCAACGGTATGATGTCTCTTTCTTGCTCAAAGCAAATCTTGGTCTGAGCCCTCTTTTCCATTAGAGGACTTAAATTCACCCTTTGGACTCAATTGACTAAAGAATGGTTGGTAAACTAAAATGAAGTAATAAAATTGAGGCTAAAAAAAAGGTGCAAGATAATAACTTTTTTGGGTTCAATCGGACATTAATTGAACCCTTGAGTCTTGAATCGTTTCATACTCGTTAGTGATGAAAACGGTTCAAGATTCATTGTCAACTACTTCCCTTGATCTTTCATGATACGGAGGTGATTTTGAGAGTCTTATTTTGTTACATTCATTGAACTTGCAAACTTGATTCGAAGGCCATCATGTAATGAAATTGCATCCATTGGTGGTTTGTGAAACAAACTTATTACTCCTTTGAGCTATTCAAATGATAAGGAGGGGTAAGTTGTGCAAACAAACCCTTGAGAATACACTGTCTTTGCTCTATTTGCTCTCTGTTACAGTAGGGAAGTTCTGTCAACAGTGGCCAGTAGGCCATCATCAGTGGACGGCAGGCCCTCTGCCGGCCACCAGTGCAAAATCCATCAGTGTACTCCCCTAGCAGAACAAAGTTGGTCTGGAGGTGGAAACCAGTGCAAATGTTCTACTGTGCAATAGAGGCATTCAGCAGCAGAAACATTGACTTTTCGGGTGAAAACTGCATTCATGCATGAGTCCTTCCATCGATCCTCGGGAACGTGTTGTATATATTAGTGATGTGCTTTAAATAGTGGCTTTGTACTTAATCAGTTAGAATAGCTAATTTGTCTCGTGTTGTAATTATTTTAATTAGCTAGAATAGTTAATTACTTCGGTTTGTAATAATTAGTTAAGTAGTTTAGCTATTTATTTATTTTGTTTTGTAATAGTTAATTAATTAGCTTAGCTTAGCTAGTTAGCCAGTTAGTTTGTTAGGACTCTCATTCGTGAGAGTGCAATGTTGTAATAATGTGTATGTCTTCCAACCCCACGTCTTTCTTCCTTTTATGTTACTAGCTTATGATGGTTAGTTTAAGAGTATTATGTTTTGTTTAGTATACTTCATGTTTGCATCCATTTGTATTGCATGCACCGAGGCTAGTTCATCATTCTAACTTGCATTGTTAGTTTAAATACTTCTTTGAATACATGCTTAGACTGCATGTTATCAAATTGCTTCATATGCCACATTAGTAGCCGAGCCTGTTAGTTGCATATCGCATGTGTTGCATTAGTCATATCGCATAGTTAGGAATCATGCATTTTTCTAACTAGTTTCTCTTTTGGCTTGGAGTACTAGGTGAACCTTTACTCGCTTTAGCATATCGCATGTGTGTGATTGTTGCTATGTCTAGTATGCTTGCCATAAGGCTAAGTGCTGTAATGATAAATTGCTTTAATGCTTGTGGATGAAGACTGGTTGCTTGAATTCGAATAATTTGAGTAATGGTTATATGCGATCATTTTTTCAAGTGGTACATATTCTTAATAATTTTCAAAACAAACATGTGTAGACACCCCATTTTTGACCGTCCTCAAGACTTGGATGTCACCGCCTGAACACTCGGTGATTACCCATGTTTGTGTTCATTCGGAGTTCCCGGAGTTCTCGGCTACGCGCCCTGCCTCAAGATCTCTGAACTCGACCGTTTTGTGTCTGGTTTTGCACCAAACACTTGTGTTTTTGTCTTGAAGGGCAGGGAATGGCTTGTTGGCCATCCCCACACACCACCGGCCCTTCCCTACCATCACCGGCCACATTTGTGTATAGCCGGCACTGTTTTGTTAAAATAATTGGCCGATCGGCACTATATGTTGCCGACCGGCACATTTTTGTGCTGATGATTTCTTTGGCTGGCCGGCGTGCACCCTTTGAACTCCTGAGGCATGGTGCATGCCAGCTGTGCCAGCTGGAATGCACCATCACTCATCCCCGTGCAGGGGAGTGACCCATTTACACCTTTGAACCCCCAAACCTTCTAGAAGGTTGACCCTTTTTGGCCAAGCTTCTTGGGGAAGCTTGGCCAGCTGTCTTAGCTTCCCCAAGAAGCCAAGACCCCCTTGCACCCTTTGCCCCTTTTAGTTAGCTTCTTGGAGAAGCCTTGAGCCTTGTATTTTGCCTATATAAGCACCATCTCTCTCCTTTGAAAGGGGTTGGCCATTTTTGATCAAAAACCAGAGCTTCTATATCTATATATCTGCCCTATATCTCTCTCTCTCTACATTTTCCCTCTCTCTCCTCTGTGTGTGTGTTTTTAGGCCTAAAAGTGTGGTTTTACCTTACTTTTGCACCAATACACACACCATTACACCCTAGTTCGAGATTGAGGGACTTGGAAGGTCATTTGTTGAGTTTTTGGACTGGTTTTGATCAATAGAGGAGGGTTGCACCACCTGTTCTTCAAGTGTTCTTCAAGGGTGAGCACTTTACTTTAGATTCCCCATTTTTGCAACAAGTTTTTACCTATCTTGCTTTGTGTTTTGAGCTTTGTGTATAACTAAAAGAAGTCTTAGATTTTCTTGCTTTTGAACTTTCATTAAGGTCATTTTGTGGTTTGAGTGCAAACTCGCCCTTTTAGGCCTTATTTCGGCCTATTTGGTGTCTTTACTTTGAGCCTTATTTGCCTTGTTGTTTTGGGTCCTTCACCACTAAAAACCAGTGGGTTTTAGTGGTAAATAAGGTGGTTTGAAGTCTTGTATAGGGGAGGGACACCCCTCTCCCCTTTGTCCCTCTTTTGCCTTTGTCTTTGGCTTAAAAGGGAACATGTATGCTTGCTTGTTTTTGGCACATTTTCAGAGCTTTTTTGGGTGTTTTGGATCATATTTCATCTCTGTCCAAAAGTGATTTTGTGGTCCTTAGCATGTTTTTTATACTTGCTTTGTAATCCTCCATTTTTCCTAGAAATATGTCATATGTTTAGCCTTGCATATCTTCATGTTTAGGCTTAGCTTATTGAAGTCTTTGGTCATGATTTGACGTGTTTAAGGGCTGTGAGCCACTGATTTTGCCATGTTTGGTGTGCTTGATGTGGTTGCTTAGTGTTTTGGCTTGTGAACCTTAAGCATATTAGCCTCTAACATGCTTAGCTTGGACCATCCTCATGATTTGGCATCATTTAGGATCATATTTCAGTCCATAAATCATGTTTGTATGTTTGCATACGTGACCTATTTCATGCTTTAAGGATGTGTCCTTTTATGCCTAGGAATAGGCCTTATGCATACTTGTATGTTCTAGGCATTTAGGTTGCCATATCAAGGGGTTTTGGGGGGTATTTTTGCATGCTAGGAATCTGTTTTGGGTTGCTTGATTCATGCTATGAATGGTCATGTTGGTGGTAGTGAGAACCCCCTTATTTATGCCTTGGTTTTGGGCCCATTTGCTTGCATGTTTGCATGAGTATTGGTTCATCATTTTGGGCATTTTTTTTGCCACTGTTTTGGGGAGGTTTGAGGTCTATCCCATCATGGTTTAAGTCTACTATTATTTGCTTAAAACATGTTTGTTGCATACTTGATTAGCAAAGCCTTGTTGTATGCTAGTTCCCTTACAAGAATTGTCCATGTTGCATTATACTTTGCATCTTGCATGCCTAGTATTGCACACTTGCCATAACATGTTGCATTGCATTTGGTATGTCTTGCACTTCATGTCATATTGCATCATTTGAGCCATGTTGAGTACATGCATTCCATGTCTTGGTTTGGGGTGTCAAACCAAGTGTAAGGGTAGAGAGGAGTTCACACTACAAGTGGTGCAACTTGTCTCAACTCTTGGTCACCAAGGCCTTTGATCTATACATGATAAGGTCTTGGTCTCATTTGTGTGTCGCATGCATATTGACATTAAAATGCAACCTTGGTTCCTTAGGCTATCATGCACCAAGATGCATAATTGATGGCCCAAGAACCAAGGGTCATGCTTCCTTGAGTCCCATGCATGATAGGAAGCATTGGCCATGCTTATATATGCTCAAAATCCCATACCATGCGCTGCCTGTCTGCTGTTGCTGTCAAACTGTCTTCTGCAGGAATTTTATGCCGACCGGCAGTATAGAGTGCCGACCGGCACTATGTGGGTGACCGATAACCTCCTAGGCAGCCGATGGAAATTTCAGCTGGCCGGTGGGCACTCCCTCCAGCCGGTGGTGTACAGCAGCATGCAAGGAAGGTGTTCTGGGACTTTGGCAATTTTTGGAGAGGCAGGGCAGTAAGAATAGAGGCAGCAGTGGTATGGTGCGGGTTTTCCGGGCGAGTCGAATTCGAGCATGCATCATTTACGCATCCCGAGGCGGGCGGCTGTGGCCACTTTTCTTTTTGCATTTAATTTGTTAATTAGATTAGAGGTTTTGTAATAATTAATTCAGTATTATTTATTCGGCCTGTATATTCTTTTGGTCCCTCCGTGTGAGGGCAAAGTTGTAATAAGTGTGCGTGAGTGGTGTGTATGTCTTCCAACCCCCACTTCTTTCTTCCCTTTTATTTACCTGCTTATAATGGTAGATTAGGGCACGTTTATTTTAGCATACCTTATGCAATGCATGCGTGCATCCATGCATTTGTTGACATGCACCGGGCTCGGTACATCACGCTAACTGCATTGTATTTCAATTTCCAAATTGAATACTTATTACGTGTAGCATTTAACATGCCATGCTTAGGATAGCCTAGCCTGTCTAGATTACACCATTGCTTGCATCGCATTAGTCACTTAACATGAACTAGGATCATGCATGTTTGCTAACTAGTTTGTTGTTTTGGCACGGAGTACGCTGTAAGTTTTTACGCTTTAGCATCTCGCATGCGTGTGAATGTTGACATGACAGTAGGCTTACCATGTGGCTAAATGCTTATATGAGATAAACTATTTGAATGCCTGTGGGTGGAGGTTGGATTGCTTGAGTTGGAAAAACTCGTTGAAATCCGTGTTTTAGCCTACTTGCGAGTAGCAAATTCCAAAGCCTTTTCAAAACGAACGGATATGCAATGCTTATTTCCAAATTAGGCAATCTAGTCTATACTTGTTTGCTGTGCGCATAACATAGTAATTCTAAGCTAATAACCGGAATAAGAACACATAACGTTTTCAAAATCGGATATCACGGTTAGTAGAGGCCGGTCTTCGGACCGGGCGAAAGGGGGTGCTCATAGCTGACCTTCCCCGATCGTACCCAAGCTCCCGAGCCAAGACATTTGGTGATGACGGACACGTGGCCTTCGGCACCGAGTCAGGGTTTTCTAAATTTCCCATTTTAAAAATATTTAGGTGGCGACTCTGTATCTGGCAAAGCAGTCCATGTTTGGCACTTCTTTTCAAAATCTGTTTTTCTCAAAACGATTTGCCAGAGTTGGACTCTTTGGTTCAGATTAAGAACCGTGACAATTTGAGTCCGAACTGTAGTGAACCCAATATCAACGGAACGGGACTTAACCCTCCCGGGGCGTTCGGGGACGTCTACAACATGAATCGAGTGTTTTAATTCTTGCAAATTTAGTCTATACTTATGTGTGTATGCATCACATAGTAATGCTAGTCTAATAATCGGAACAATAACATATAATGTACATAAGATTCATATCATGATTAGTAGAGGCCGATCTTTGATCGGGCAAGTGGGGGTGCTCAATTCATGACCTTTCCCTCTCGCACCTAAGTTCCCGAGCCGAGACAATCTTGGTGATGACGGACATGTGGCATTTGGCACGAGTCATGGGTTTCCTAAATTTTCCAAAAATATTTAAGTGGCAACTCTGTATCTGGCAAAGCAATCCATTTTTGGCAAATTTGATTCAAAATTGATTTTGCAAAAGATTTTCCGGATTAGGACTCTTTGGTGTTTATCTATTTCACATTTCACTTGTGGAATCAGATTCAGAACCGCGAGAGTCCGATGCTGTAGGGCTTATTTCGACTTCCGAGAAGGGGCGCGAAAAAGTAGAGCTACACCGTCGTTAATGCGCGGCCTTCACTTGTTGACAAGTAAGGCACCTCGAGACAAACAAGGCTACGTCCCTCTTCATCCCCATCTACCAAAACTGGTGGCTAAGGTCGTGATACATCTTTGTGCCTCCTGGGTGTACTGCAAGGCATGAATGGTGAAACTCTCAGAGTACCTCCTCCCTACAAGATTTTGGCACAAAAAGACGGTCTAAATACCTCACACTCGAGTCAGAATACATGTTCAAGCCTTTCTCTACCTTTCCACTAGATATCTTCCCTCGGATAGCCTCCACTTTGTGATCACCCCACTGTGCTTCTATAACTCGGCTCACTAAGGGAGGTTGTGCAACTACAGTGAACAAAATGGTCGACTCAACGAACTTGCCAATAGTACTCAACATCTCCCATTTCCGAATGACAATACTAGCTACACTGCTTACGAATTTCCTACTCAAGGCGTTGGCCATTACATTGGCCTTTCTCGGATGATAGTGTAACTCGAAATCATAGTCCTCTATAAATTTCATCCACCTCCTTTGTCTCAAATTCAAATCTTTCTGTGAAAATAGATATTTCAAACTTTTGTGATCTGAAAACAATTCAAATCTCTCACCATATAAGTAATGTCTCCAGATTTTTATGGCAAAAATCATCGCCGCTAGCTCTAGGTCGTGAGTAGGATAATTTCTCTCATGTGTTTTCAACTACCGTGAACTGTACGCTACCATTTTCCCCTGTTGCATCAATACACGACCCAAACCTTCTAGAGACGCTTCACAATAAACCGTATAACCCAAACCCCTCTCCGGAATAATCAATACTGGAGCAGTGTTGAGTTTAACCTTAAGCTCTTGAAATGACTTTTCACAAGTCTCACTCCACACAAATTTAATCCCCTTCCTCGTCAATCTAGTCAATAGGGGAGGCCGATCTAGAGAAGTTTTTCACAAAATGTCGGTAATACCCAGCTAAGCCCAAGAAACTTCGAATCTCAAAAGCATTCTTAGGTTGTTTCCAATCTTGCACTGCCTTTATCTTAGAAGAGTCTACAGTCACCCCTTCCCTAGATACCACATGGCCTCAGAACTTGACTTCCTTTAGCCAGAACTCACACTTTTCGAACATAGTAAATAAACAATGTGCTCTAAGCAACTCAAGTACAACCCGCAAGTGTTCCTCGTGTTCCTCCTCCTTCACCTTTAACTGGTGATAATTCAATCTCAAGTCAATCTTAGAAAAACAACGAGACCCCTTCAGCTGGTCAAATAGATCATCTATACGTTGTAATGGGTACTTGTTTTTAACAGTTACCCGGTTCAACTTCCGGTAATCGATGCACAATCGCAATGTGCCATCCTTCTACTTAACAAAGAGAGCCGGTGCTCCCCAAGGCGATGTACTAGGGTGAATGAAGCTCTTATCTAATAGTTATTGGAGTTGAATCTTTCACTTATACAACTTGGCGGGTGAAAATCTATACGGTGCCATGGGAATCGGTGTCATGCTGGTCACTAAGTCAATGGAGAACTCGATCTCTCGGTGGGGTGACAAACTAGTAAGATCTTCTAGAAAGACGTCTGGGTATTCACAAACTACCCTCAGCAATTCAACTCGAGTCACATCGCTCTCATTACTCAAGAAAGTTGTAATTAAACTCGCCCCGACCATGTAAGTCATACACTAGCGATAAAACTCTATCAGCTTGGTCCCACAAAAAATAAAAATAGTCACCACTCAATGTGCACACTGTAACCCTTTAACGGTAACAATCTATAATGATAGTGTACGAAGACAATTAATCCATGCCTAAAATGATAGCAAAACCCAACGTGTCTAACAATATGAAAGCAAAAGGAAGTCGACGACCGGCAACCTCTATCTCACAACTGTGACATCCTCGGTCCAAGACAACTTTACCTCTAACTGGTGACTCTACTCTGAGCAGAGATGCTAACTGAGCCACTTCTAACCCCAAAACTGATATGAATGTAGACGAAATAAAGGAATTAGATGCACTAGTATCAATCAATACATTGGCAATAGAATTGAA
Organism: Camellia japonica; assembly: GCA_030407325.1. Taxonomy (NCBI): domain Eukaryota; kingdom Viridiplantae; phylum Streptophyta; class Magnoliopsida; order Ericales; family Theaceae; genus Camellia; species Camellia japonica. Next base: position 102,983,246 of record JAPPVO010000016.1, on the reverse strand, counting down.
CAACAAAAAGTTACCTCTTATAACAGAGGGTGCTGACAATTAATCTGGCATGGTAACAACATACACATACCCTGTGTTTCTCTACTCTACCTGCTCACCCCTCGGAGCATAGGTCTGATACACTAATTGAGCCGAAGAGGCTCCCTGATTAGCCCTCAAGGCCTGTGCTAAAAGGGTAGGCTGATGGCTCTGTGTCTGTCTTGAACCAGATCAACTAGATGTGCCACCTGCTTGAGTGCAAAACCACCTCAAGTACCCAGACAGCCCATACTGATAATAGGTAGGTGACTACCTTCTCCCCTGTCTCTGGATTTGAGGGTGAGCCAAAGACAGTGCATACTATTGCCCTCCTTCTATCTGTGGGCAAACTGAAGACTTGTGGCCCAACTGACCACACTTGAAACAAGTGATCCCACCCTGACTACCTCTCTCTGAATCAGAACTCAATACAGGAAAAGTGAATCTGAACTGTGCTGCCTGGGACTACTGTGGGGTGGAATCCCTCTGTCTGTTGTTGTCTCGAGCCTTCCCTTAAACCTCCTGGCTCTTCTACTTGGAGCCCCTCATCCGCTCATCTTCTACCTGGATCACAGTCTCTAGGTGAGTTGCCGCCTCCACAAGGTGACCATAATCCCTAATCATAGACCCAGCCACCTTGAAAAGGAGCCCGGTTCTCAATCTCTTCTCAAACTCAATGCAACGACATTCCTCTATAGACACCCCATTTTTGACTGCCCTCAAGACTTAGACGTCATCATTTGAACACTCGATGATCATCTATGTTCGTGTTCGTTTTGAGTTCCTGAAGGTCTCGGCTGTGCACCTTGCCTTGGAGCCTCTCAACTTGTCTGTTTTGTGCTTGGTTGTGGACCAAGGGCTTGTAGCTTTGCTTCTGGGGGAAGAAGGTGGCCTCTCGGCCAGCCCTAGAACCCATCGGCCATGGATTGTGTCCATCGGCCATCAGTGGTGGCCAGTCGGCTACACTGATGGCCGGTCGGCCTCATTAATGGCCGGTTGGCCACTAATGGTGGCCGCGGCCATTTTTCTGCTTTTTCAGATATTTTATGTGTCAGTTGTTGAACACTGAAGCCATCCTCCATACACGTATATGGAGGGATGGAAACAAGCTTTTAGCTTGTCAAGGAAGCTTTGGCTTGCATTTTCTATATAAGGGGAGGTCCCTTCCCGTTTAGAGGGGTTCAGAATTTTGAAAGAGCAAAATCTTACTCTCTCTCTAGAATTCTCTCTCTCTCTCTCTCTCTATATATATATATATATATATATTGTGCTTGAAAGTGTATTTTCTTCACATATTTGCACTAGAACACATAGTCAAACACCATTACCTTGTTGCTAAGGTGCTTGAGGGTCTTATTTGGGCTGTTGAAGGTTGGTTTTTGGCTCAGAAGTTGCTGTCTTGCTGCTGTTCTTTAAGGGTAAGCTTCTTCCCCTTTTCAGCTTGTTTTTGTATACTAGTTTAGGCCACATTTGCATGCTGTTTTGGCCTAGTTGTCAACTACAAAAACCTCTATTTTTAAGTGTTAAAACTTTTGGTTTGAGTCCTTGTTGGAGTTAGGGGTGGTCCACCCTCTTTCATTGCTTATTTGCAAAGTTCTTTGCCATCTTTTAAAGCCTTTAAAACAATCTTTTCTTGACCTTAAAACCACTGAATTCCAGAGGATTTCAGTGGTGGAAAGGTGGTTTTGAGGTCCAAAATAAGAAGGGGTGGTCCCCCCCTCTTCATCTCTTGCTTACATGTGTTGATGGCCTACAAAGTGAGCATACTTTTCTACCCTTTTGAAGCTTGGTTTAGGCATGTGTTTGCCACTGATTTGCCATGTTATAACTCTGTTTTTGACTGGTTTGGTCACCTCTCGCATGCTTCTTGCACTTGTAGTGTAATCTTGCTTACTAGCCTAGCATGTGTGATGATTTAGCCTATCATTCTACCATGAGTTAGCTTGATTTTAGCATGCTTTTGGCTCTAATTTAGCATGCTTGAGGACTATTTTGAGTGGTCTTGGTCTCTTGAGCCTCGCTTTGTATTGCCATAGTGAAGGTAGCTTCACTAGTTATGAGTTTCAAAGTCCCTAGCATGCTTTGCTTGAGTTGTTTGCATGCCTTAGCCTCATTTCTCATATGATTTCAGTGTATATGGCATGGTCATATTCTCACATATTCCACTCTTTCATAGCTTTGTGAGTTGTGCCTTATGTCTTATTTGTGAGTCAACGTGCGAGCATCTTTCTCTTGCTTTCTGTGCCTAAGTGTCATCATGATTAGGCCATTATTTTGGCATGATGTAGCTCTATTTGGAGCTAGTTTGATCATTTGAGCATTGTATTGCATGTCTCTAGTATTGTGTCCTTCACTAGTTTCATTGTATTTGGCTCTTAGCATGTTATACATGAAGTGTTTACATGTTGCTTGCTTTGCTTGTGTTTGGATCAGACGTTAATCCAAACACAATAAATGTGAGACGTTTCATACTTGCAGTGATGAAATGTGTCATATTTCTTAGTCGCCGTCCCCCTTGATTGTGCATGATAGGGTGGAGGCCTTTCGAGTCTTAGGTGCGCATTCACTAAGCTTGTACAAGCTTGGTCCTTTGGCTACCATGCATAAAAAATGCTTGGTTGGTAGCTTGAGAGCCAAGTGCCACACTTCTTTGAGCTTGAGACATGATAAAGAGGGTGGCAGTACACACATTTCCTTGCAAATACATTGCCATGCCTTTGTTTGCTCTCTGTTGCAGCAGAAAGAGGAAATGCAGGGAATCAGTGGCCGACCGGCCACAAGTGCTAGCCGACTGGCCACCATTTTTGGCCGATGATCACTAACCATGGTCGATCGGCCATTAGTGTGTTCTTCAGGTCAAACAGAAGCAATCTGGAGGTTGGCACAATTTTCAGAGGTTCAAAGATGTGCAAACAAAGGCATTTAGAGGCAAAGTAGTGGATTTTCGGGGCAAAGCCAACCGAGCATGCATATCCCCCTCGCTTCCCGAGGCCATTCATCTGAATTGTTTAGCTACTTAGTTCAGTAGCTTAATTGTTTCGTAATTAATTAGTTAAGTGTGTAATTAATTAATTCGGATTGTAATTAATTAGCTTAGTGTAGCTAGTTATTCAATTCAATTTTGTAATAATTAATTAGCTAGAATAGTTAATTAGTTGATTTGTAGTAAGTAGCTTAGCTTAGCTTATTTATTCGGAGCCTCCTTCGAGAGGACGCAATGTTGTAAAAAGGGTGCGTGTGTGTGTATGTCTTTCAATCCCGCGTCTTTCTCCCTTTTACTTATCAGCTTTTGTTGGTTAGTTGTAGGGCATATTTCAATTAGCATACTTTATGCTTGCATGCGTGCATCATTCATTTGTCTTGCATGCACCGGGCTCAGCGCATCATAAACACTGCATTGTATTTCAATAAATATTTGAATACGTGTTTCAAAGCATGTTATCAAATTGTTGCATTTCATATGCCATCTTAGATAGCCGAGCCTATTCAGTTACATTTTGCATGTGTTGCATTAGGCATTTTAACATAGTTAGGATCATGCATGATTTCTAACTAGTTTTCTGTTTTGGCTTGGAGTACACTGTAAGTGTTTACGCTTTAGTATCCTTGCATGAGTGCGAATGTTACCATGATAGCATGGTTGCCATGAGGCTATTTGCTTATATGCTAAACTGCTTGAATGCTTGTGGGTGAAGGCTTGATTGCCTGAATTGGGACAATTCATCAAATGTGAGTTTTAAGCCCACTTTGCGAAGTGGCAAAATCATGTTTTCAAGCCCACTTGAGAGTGGAAAATCCGCGCTTTAGCCTACTTGCGAGTAGCACTTTCAAACCATTTTCGAAAAACAAACATGAGTTGTTTTGTTCCGATTCTCGTGATTGAGTCTATACTTGTATGCTGTGCGCATCACATAGTAAAGCTAGATTAATAACTAAAATAAGAACGCATGCGTTTTTAAAACAACATATCATGCTTAGTAGAGGCCGATCCTTTGATCGGGCGAGCGGGGGTGCTCATTTCAGGACCTTCCCCTCTTGTACACAAGTTCCCGAGCCGAGGCAACTTTGGTGATGACAGACACGTGGCCTTTGGCATGAGTCAGGGTTTCCTAAATTTTCCAAAATAAAATATTTAGGTGGTGACTCTGTAATCTGGCAAAGCAGTCCATGTTTGGCGCTTTTTCATTCAAAATTGATTTTCCAAAACCAATTGCCAGATTTGCACCCTTTGGTGTTTATCAGTCTCACATTGCACTTTGTGAGATTAGATTCAGAACCGTGACAGGAGTTCGAACTGTAGTAAGACCAAATTCGCACCCTCTCCGAAAGGGGGGGTGCGCGAAGAAAGTCGGGTCTACACCCTCCGTTACCACAAGTTCCGGTGCAAATCTAGAGAGGCTAGTAAAAGCAGCCACAAACTGCGCTGCAGGTGTGTTCACCTGCTTGAGCTTCAAGAATTGATCTCTCAACTTCTCTTTAGCAATGGGAGACAAAAACTTATGTTGGAAGGCATTGATAAAGGCCTCCCAAATCACTCCAATGTGCCCTCGCACATACTTTCACCATTGACCAGCATCTCCTTTTAGCTGGAGGGATGCCATGGTTACCCTGAAACTATCGTCCTCGATGCCAAGAATCTCTAACGTCTTCAACATTTGCTTAAGCCACTCATCCGCCTTTAGTGGCACTTTTGGATTTTTCAAAAAACTCATCTGGATTCGACTGGAAGAACTCCATTTTCAGAAAAGACAGCCCTATATCAGCAACATGGGCCTGGACTTGACTTTCAGCTCTGAGAATGTCCATAGATTCCCACAAAGCTTTAGCCATTTCACGGACCAAAGTGCCACTGGCTTGTTGACCTGCTGGTTTGGCCGTTGGCCGGACCAACTCCCTCATCTTGCGTCGGAATATCATCTGGTAACAACACTTCCTACTGTCTAGACCTACCATGTCTACCACCACCACGTCCACATCTTGACATCCTAATAAAGGTAACACAATAGATTAGCACATTTACAAATATGCAGAAGCTAATTCACTCACGTCCTAGTACGGTGGACAACAATTAATTCACTCCACATAAGCACCTAATCACAAAAACATAAACGAACTTCCTTTCTAGATAGTGACTGTCCTGCGACATTACTAGAGTTCCAATTAGAAATAGTAGTGATCAAGTGCTTTTCTAACAGGACTTTTAGAAACTCGTAGGCCCCAATCAATATCTTAGAAATTAAATCACATACTCATATAGTCACATAAGCATGTTATCACATAGCATACCAGGTCTACTTCTAATATCATCTAGCGAGATAACCCATTGTGGTAAAAACCACATCCCACGATGCCAAGTATTCAAACCCGGTTGCTTTGATACCGAGTTGTAACGCCCCGAAATAATAACAATGACCCATCTTATAATACACCGCCTTACCAATGATTAGTAACCTCATATTTTATACTCCATTTATAATCTTGATTCATACAAAAGATGACATATGCGTATTACATTTATAAATCCTAGATTCTGAATCTATAGCATATGACATGGATGCATGAATTAAAATACAAGAAAAACCAAGTAATTATATGCCCTAATGGCTACATCTTTCCAAGTCGATGCTGGGTACATCAAAATAAGTTCAACTCAATACAATTAAAGCCCAAGGCTTGTACAAAAATAACTACATCAAATAACAAAATGAAGCCCTTGGCTTCAAGTCTTCCCAAGCTATGTCCTTGGTGGAGGCATACCATCAGCACTGAAAGTTGTTTTCTACATAGGGTGAGCCAAAGCCCAATAGAGATACTTTAACATAATATATAAATCTTAACGAAGTCATAAGGTGAATACATATGCATGCCATTTGTCAAACATTTACATTTCCATCTCAAAACAATGCAATGCCAGATTATATATCAATTCATGAAAAATAACCTTTTTACAACAGAAAACAGGGTAGTGGATACAAAATATTGAGAATCTCTAAGTACGCGTCTACTAGTAGGCTATACAAGCACTATCAAAGCCATTTTACTAATACTAATTGAAAGGATCGACATCTAACCGTGCGGGTTTCTGGACTTTTACCAAGGACACATAGGCCAACATAATAACCACAACCACACCCCCTAACCAGATTCACCAAGGCATTCACCTATTTTTCTCAAAACAATACATTTTCAATGCTTAAGTATGAAATGATACTTAATACATGATGTATGAGTAATTAGTTTCAATTCACCTAATCCTCATGCAATTTCTACAACAATCAAAGCTATCCTCCACCGATAGCCCAAAACAGATATTTCTATAGAACAAATAATTTCCAACAAAAGATATAATCTCATCATTTTTTAAATGGGAGTGATATTACATGTCCAACTTGACCATCATCATCAACATATACATTTTTCCATTCTTACAAAGCCCAACTTCATTTTCCATTTTCTTTCACAAACCAATGTCCATAATTTTAGAACAAAATCCCCTTTACTTACAAAATCAATTTTAAGTAAAGAAATCCACCATTTCAACATATCTCAACCATTAACACATCTCCACAACCTTTCCCAAGAACCCATTTGAAAACCCTCTTTTACATTTTAAAACCAAACCCTAGGTTTAGCCCAAAATCTCCAAATCACTAGATTCTTCCAATAGACATATAACTAAGGTAAAAATAATACCAAAGGTTGAAGAAATCCCTACCTCAAGAATGGAAGACAAGAGAGAGCAAGGGTTGAAGTTTGGCGGAGCCGAAAATGATAACTGCTCCGATTAAAATGAAGCTCTCGACGTGCTCGACCTTTTTCTCCAAAGGGCTAGGGTCACAAAATCAATAGATTGAAAGTATTTGGGGCTTGAATGTAAGAACTAGAGAGAGAGTGTGTGAAGATCTAGGGTTTTGAAATATTTAGAGAGAAAGAGGAATGAAAAAGTGACTAAGAAAACCCTTTTCTTGAACTGATATACGTGCAGACTGCTCGAACGACTAAAACACTGCTCGAGTGTCAGACACAATAAGTGACACCGCTCGAGCAACCAAAAACACTGCTCAAGAGCACAATGACCCCTCCAAGAAGTTTAGACCCGCAAAAGACCACTCGAGCTCAGATACCACACTTTCAGAAGTTTTACAAACTATAAAAGACCACTCGAGCACAAGAAATACTGCTTGAGTGAACAGGCAAAAATCTGGACAACAACTCTTTTGAAAAACTAACTCCCAACCTGTTTCAAACATAACCAAACTCCCAAATAACCAAATTCAACTAGCAATAAGATGAAAATGAAATGAACAATAGTTAATGACATGGATTTCTGGATTCAAAAGCAAGAAATGAGTCGGGTCAAAACTGGAATCGTTATAAGTGGATTTTCTATAGATTTGCCAAAGTTGGACTCTCATTCTATTTCACATTAACTCATGGAACTAGATTGAGGGCTCAAACTATCGGGTGCAGTCGGACCTCTACCCAGTCTGGGATATCTTACACCCACTAGAGTCTCCAATTGCATCACTCATTCCTTTACAATGTCAATACCAGACACCATTTTCAGCAAATTGTGCTCTAATACCAATTGTCATAGGGTCAGATTTACACTCAAATTTAGCCTATGATGGCACTAAGTTTCAACACACTTCGTCTCAGTCAATTAACCAACACTCACACACAATATGAAATTTAAGACAAGTAAGATAGAATGCATAACACAACCATGTTTACAAGTAAACACCCAACCTTTATATTGCACCAACAATACAAAGGATAACCAATGACACTCTACTACTTTATGATTTTTCAAGTAACAATGGCATGCGTATAAATAGACTACAATCAGATTTTCGAAATTCAAACATATAGTGGCTTGGGTTAAGACTCGACCCTTCTATATTTTTTGATCTGGGATCTGGTACTCATTGTTATTGTTTATACTCCTTGTTGCCTTGTTGTTGTTTGGGATTGGATGTTTGGAGTTGTTGGTCGTGTTTTGAACAGGTTGAGAGTTAGTATTCCAAGGAAATTTCTATTTATTTGTTGTTGAGTTCGCTCGAGTGATCATTCCTTCCTTCGAGTGGTCTTTCATTACTTCTAGAATTTGTGTTGCAGGTTTGAACTTCTGAGAGTGGGGTGTTCTTCGCTCGAGCCATGTTTGGTAGCTTGAGCGGTATTTTGTGTCTGACGCTTGAGTAGTATTTCTTTCGCTCGAGTGGTCTCTTTGTAGGTTTGAGATTTTGAGATCGCTTGAGTGATGGTTTGGTAGCTCGAGCGGTGTTCTGTGTCTGACGCTCGAGCAGTGTTTTAGTCGCTTGAGCGGTTTGTGTGTATATTAGTACGGGGAAAAGAGTTTTTCTTTCACTTTTTGATTCCTCTCTCTCTCTAAAAGCTCTCTACCCGAAATTTCTTTCTCTCAATCTCTAAAATCTCACATAAACCTTCCCATACACCCAAATCCTTGAATCTCGTGACCTTGGTGCTTTGAGAGAAAAGGTAGAGAGCGAAGAGATGGTCATTTTGATCAGAAAAATTTTAGGATCCGACTCTATAGATTTTAGGGTTGTCTTTCCTCTCTTCTTCTTGTTTGAGTGTAGACACCCCATTTTTGACCGCCCTTAAGACTTGGGCGCTACTAATGGTTTACTTGGTGGTGAAAGTTGTGCAGTGCAAGGGTTCAATTTCTTCAGCAAGGAGAGGAGAGTCAAATCCCAACCTTACACCCTATTTTGGACCAAAACTATTTTGAATGGTTTTTTTAGATCTTAAAACCCTCTCTTTCAAAATATTTTTGAAAAGAAGTTCCTACGATGTTCTGACGCTTGCATTTTGTTAAATGTCGTGCTTTTCGGTAAACCGAGCAAGGACAAAGTGGAAATGAATGAAAGAGAGGTGAATTCTTTGCAAAAATATTCAAAGCATCTTGCTTAAGTGTTTGGAGTTGAAGAAAAGAGGAGAGGAGAGAGGAAAACTAGCTAAGGAGCAGTTAGGCATGAATCCGAGAGGACCAAAACTAAGCAGTCTTCACTAAAAGAGAGATATCTCTTAGCATAGTTGGAATTTTGATGTGGGCTGCACCATTGGAAAGCTTACTTCCGGGGCTTCAATTTGGACACAATAATGACCTGAAAAGGAGTCCATATGAAGGATATATGCCCATTTGAAGTTTGACCTGCAGAGCAGATTTTTGCTGTCAGCCAGTTAGGGTGGCCGGTCGGCCAGTTGAGGTAGCTGGCCGGCCGGCCACTTATGTCTAGAAAGCCCAGAATTTGCAGATCTTTCTTCTCCAGTTGTTCTACACTACTCCAGATATTTCCAAACTCAGATATTTCGACTAAAGCTCCATTTTTGCTATATATGGAGCCATATCATTCATTTTGGAGGGGTTAGAACAAGGTTGGCAATTTGGGAGCTTCTCACACTAAAATCCTCTCTCTCTAGAAGATTTGTGAGCAAATTCTCCCCTCTCTCTAAAATTCTCTCTCTCCTCTTGTTTTAGGCTTGAAAGTGAGAATTCCCTACATATTTGCATACACTTCCTTAACCAAAGTTGATCATCTTTGGGCTGAGGTAGCTTGGGACTTTGTTTGATCTCCAAAAGGTGGTTTTAGCTCAGAATTTGGGGCTGTTCTTGTGTTGTGCTTCAGGGGTGAGCATCACCCTCTTTTAAGCTTATTTTTGTACACAATCTTGGCCACCTTTGCATGCTGATTTTGGCCTAGTTGTCAACTACAAAAACCTCTATTTTTAAGTGTTTAAAATGGTGGTTTGAGGTCTCTTTGAAGTTAGGGGTGGTCCACCCTCCTTTGTTGCTTATTTGCTAGGTGTTGGGCCATCTTTTAAAGCATTTCAAACAACCTTTTTTTGGCCCTTTAACCACTAAATTCCAGAGGAATTTCAGTGGTAGAAAAATTGTTTTGAGGTCCCAAATAGGAGGGGGTGGCCTCCTCTCCTTGTCTCTCCATGCTATGCCTAGTTAGCCTTGCAAAGTAACATGTTTTTGTGACTTGTCTTAGCTTTGTTTGAGTATGTTTTTGGCTATATTTTAACATTTTTAAACTCTATTTTTGGCTGGTTTGGCCACGCATTGCTTGCATCTTGCACTTGTAGTGTAAACTTGCTCACTAGCCTAGCGTACTTGATGGTTTAGCCTATTAATCTAGCATGTGTATGCTCCACTCCAGCATGTTTTTGGCTCTAATTTAGCATGCTTTTGGACTGTTTTGAGTGGCCTTGGCCTTTTGAGGCTTGCTTTGTATAGCTCTAGTGCAAGTGCCTTAACTAGCTTTGAGTTTTAGGGCCTCTAGCATGCTTTGCTTAAGATGTTTGCATGTTTTGGCATCATTTAGCATGTAATTTCAGAGCATATTCCTCTCTCATACTCTTACATCTATCACTCTTCAAGTACTTTTGAGGGTTGCGCCTTATGCTTTGCTTGCGAGCCAATTTGTGTGCATGTTTGCCTAGTCTTTTGAGCTTCAATTCCAGCATGTTTAGGCCACTGTTTTGGCATGATTTAGGTCTGTCCATAGCTGGTTTGGTTGTTTGAGCTTGATATTGCATGCTTCTAGTGTAATGCACTTTACTAGCTTTGGTGCTTTTGGGCCTTTAGCATGCCTTGCATGCATTGCTTGCATGATTTAGAGTCTTTTGCATGCCATTTCAGTGCTAAAATTTCTGCAATCTTCCTCCATGCTTCACTCTTTCATTTGCTTTGAAAGTGGTCATAAGCCCCTTGTTGGCTTGAGCATAGAATCGAGGCTCTCATGCCTAATGGTTTTAGCCTTCTTTTGAGGGTTTCTACTAACCAAAAGCATGAGGCTTCTTCCATGCTTAAGGTGCTTGTAGCTTAGGCCATCTTTCCCATTAGAGGACAATCACATTGAACTTAACCGGTTAATGGACTAATTGGTAAGTTAAAATGAGCAAACAAGAAATGGACAAAGTAAAACATGCAAGATAAGCATGTTGTTTGCATTGCATTGTGTTTGGATCAGACGTTAATCCAAACACAAGAAATGTGGGACGTTTTATACTCAAAGTGATAAAATATGTCACATTTCTTGGTCGCCAACCCTTTTGATCATGCATGATAGAGGTGGAGGCTCTTTGTGTTGTTTGTGCATTCACTAAGCTTGTACAAGCTTGGTCCTTTGGCCATCATGCATTGAGATGCTTGATTGGTGACTTAAGAGCCAAGTACCACACTCCTTTGAGCTTGAGACATGATGAGGATGGTGGTAGTACACACATTTCTAGCCAAATACATTGTCTTGGCTCTGTTGCTCTCTGTTGCAGCAAAGGCAGGATTCTGGAACGAAAAGTGACCGGCCGGCCACTTGCACTAGCCTGCCGACTACTTGTATTGGCCAACCGGCCAGTTGAAGTAGCCTATCAACCAGTTGAGGTGGCCGGCCGGCCACCTTCAGGAGAAATTGTTCAAAATGTTCCTGTGTTGGAGCAGATGCAACCTGGAAGTGTGTATGATGTTCTGAGATCACCGCGAGTGCAAATAGAGGCAACTCATGGCAAGGCAATGCATTTCCGGGCGAAGCAAACGTAGCATGCATGTCTCCCTTCCCTCGAGGCCATTTTAACTGCTTTGCTTAGCTAGTTAATTTACTAATTTTGTAATTAATTAGTTAATGTGCTTAGTTGATTAATTCTTTTTGTAATATTTAGCTAACTTAGAATAGTTAGTTAATTTCAAGTCTTGTGTTGTAATAATTAATTAGCTTAGCATAGTTAATTAGTTGATTTGTAATAAGTAGCTTAGCTTAATTAGCTTAGCTTGTTTATTCGGACCCTCCTTCGCGAGGGCATATTGTTGTAATAAGGGTGCGTGTGTGTGTGCATGTCTTCCAACCCCCACTTCTTTCTCCCTTTTACTTATCAGCTTTCGATGGTTAGTTTAGGGCATATTTCGATTAGCATACCTTATGCTTGCATGCGTGCATCATTTATTCGTCTTGCATTCACCGGGTTCGGCGCATCATTCAAACTGCATTATATTTCAATTTCTATTTGAATACATGTATCAAGTGTTGCATTCATATGCCATATTAGATAGCTAAGCCTATTTAGTTGCATTTTGCATGAGTTGCATTAGACATTTTGTATAGTTAGGAGCATGCATTGTGTTCTAACTAGTTTCCTGTTTTGGCTTGGAGTACACTGTAAGTGTTTACGCTTTAGCATGCTTGCATGAGTATGAGTGTTGCCATGACAGTATGCTTGCCATGAGGCTACTTGCTTAAATGATTAACTGCATGAATGCCTGTGGATGAAGGCTTTATTGCTTGAATTGGGACAATTCATCAAATGTACGTTTTAAGCCCACTTTGTGGAGTGGCAAAATCATTATGTTTTCAAGCCCACTTGAGGGTAGCAAATCCGCGCTTTAGCCTACTTGCGAGTAGCACTTTCAAACCATTTTTGAAAAACAAACATGAGTTGAGTTGTTCCAAATTGAGTGATTTAGTCTATACTTGTATACTGCACGCATCACGTAGTAAGTTAGCTAAATAACTGGAATAAGAACACATGTGTTTTCAAAACAACATATCATGAGTAGTAGAGGCCAATCCTTTGATCGGGCGATTGGGGGTACTCATTTCAGGACCTTCCCCTCTTGTACCCAAGTTCCCGAGCTGAAGCAACTTTGGTGATGACGGACACGTGGCCTTTGGCACGAGTCAGGGTTTCCTAAATTTTCCAAAAACAAAATATTTAGGTGGTGACTCTGAAATCTGGCAAAGCAGTCCATGATTGGCGCTTTTTGATTAAAATCGATTTTTCAAAACAATTTGCCGGATTTGGACTCTTTGGTGATTTATCAGTCTTACATTGCACTTTGTGAGATTATATTCAAAATCGTGACAGGAGTCTAAACTGTAGTAGCTAGAACCCAATTCGCGCCTTCTCCGAAAAGGGGGCGCGCGAGAGAGTTCGGCGGTCTACATTGAGGTCGGGATTTCTTTAACCTCTTGTATAATTTTTAGCCTTGTTATGTGTTCCTTGAAAGAGTGGTGATTTGGGAGCAGTGGGTTTGATTTGGATTGGTTTTGGGAGTATAAAAAGAGGGGTTTTCAAATGAGTTTATGAGAAATGTTGTGGAGATGGTTATATTGATATAATAAAAAAATAAAAAAATATAAAAAATAAAAAATAAAAAAAAAAACTCTTCTTTAAATGTATTTTTGAAAGGAATAGATGTTTTGTTGGAAATCTTGGAAATCATTGGTTTTGAACTAAAGAAGAAGGGGAAAAAAGAAAAAAGGAAAAGATGTTGAGCTTTTGAAATGATAATATGGATATATTAGTTGATGGTGAGAGTGGAGTTGAATCTATATTATCACTCCTATATTAATATTATGAAATTATATCTATTGTTTGGAGATTTATCTTTTGTATAGAGATATTTGTTTTGGGCTATCGGTGGAGGATAGCTTTGATTGTTGTAGAAATTGCATGAGAATTAGGTTAATTGAAACCAATTACTTATACATCTTGCATTGAACTTTGTTTCATATTTATACATTGAAAATATACCATTTTGAGCAAAAATGGTAAATACATTGGTGAATCTGGTTAGGGGGTGTGGTTGTGGTATTATCTATATTGGTCTGTGTCCTTGGTGAAAGTCTAGAAATCCGCACGGTTAGATGTCAATCCTTCTTGTTAGTACCGGTAAAATGGCTTTGGTAGTGCTTGTATAGCCTATTGGCAGACACGTACCTAGAGATTTCTAGTGTTGTGTATCATCTGCCCTGTTTTTTTATTTTAAGAAATATTGTTTTACGAATTGATTTATAATCATGATATTGCATTGCTTTGAAAGAGAAAAGTGTAACGTTTTGGTAAATGTCATTCATATACATTCACCATATGACTTTGTTAAGCATTAAATATAGTGTGTTAAGATATTCTCTACTGGGCATTAGCTCACCCTATGTGGAAACCAACTTTTAGGTGCTGATGGTATGCCTCTGCCAAGGACTTAGCTTGGGAGGATCTTGGAGCTAAAGGCTTAATCGGGGGTTTTTTTTTTTTTTTATTGTAAATATCTTTTGTACAAGTCTGGGGCTTTTTATTGGTTTTAGGGCATGACCCACTTTTATTGTAACCAAGCATCGCATTAGAAATATGTAACCATTAGGGCAAGAACTTCTTTTTTCTTCTTTGGTTACATATGCATATCCGTCACATGTTATAGATTCATAGCTTAGGGTTAATGAATGTATTAATGCATGTGATGTCATCTTTGTATTACATTAAAGAAATGAATGAAAGAGAGAATGTTTTGGAAATATTGTTTTAACAAATGATTGAATCTGATGAACATATGTATTTATCTATCTCTATTATTTGGGGGCGTTACAAAATAGGCAACAACATACAAGGGAAAGATGCCACATAGCATAGCAGTTGACACTCCTAACTACCAAAGGGTTAAGACAGATTTGAAATAGGCCAGCAGTTGTAACAGCCACCAATTGCCCCTACAATTCAGCTTTGCTTGTCCTTTGCCAACATGTCTTGGTCTTGCGTAACGGCCCCTATAATTCTGCTTCATTGTCCATGCCTTAGACGAATTCAAACTACCTTTGTTACCAGCCAAATAGAGTCCTGAGTGCCATCTATTGGTCTTGTTCAAGCCCATGTCAAGCCATCTAATTGTTTGAAACCCCTAAGTGTGCTGCAGCCTAACATTCAGGTCATAATAATGCCATGTTGCCCACACTTGACCAAGGGTGAAGTGCCGCCGCCGAACGATACAACTCTTTGCCCACCTCGTCACATCTGCATACCTCCCTCATGTCTTGGTTCAGGTCTGACATAGGTGCAAGAAGCCATCAAACGTTAGCCATCAGGCTTCCAAACTCACAGTGCTAAAAGCTAGTCATTTAGTGCACTCAGGGGGAGAAAAGAGCACCAAGGCCCGCCCTGAGGTAACGCTGTAAGGCGCCACCTCAGACCTTCAAATTCTGTCTAAAAATAGAACTCTCAAATAATTTAGTTATTATGTTCAATTTGGTTCATTGAAAAAAAACTGGAATGAAATAATCATTCCATCATAATATTCATTTTCACATTTAATGTACTAAAAAAGTGATTAAAAAATATTATTAATAGAATTATCATTTACCATTGTGAAAAAATAGTCATTCTATAGTGAGGCTAAGGAATAACTATTCCATTCCATTCAATTACATCCCAATGAACCAAACATTACGGGGTTGTTTGGTAACGTTTCTACTTATAATTATTGAATTTGTAAAAACTGTAAACAAAAATTCATTTGGTTTTCTGTCTATTTTCAAAAAATTGTGAACAATTTACAATTTTTTTTTATAAATTCAAAAAAGTTAGGTTCACTTGTTTAATTTTTTTTTCTTTCATTTCTTTCTCTTTCTCCCACCTTTTTAGACTACTACACATTGCATATCACAATCAGTTGTCATCGTCAATGACCTCTTTCGCCAACCAACTCTAGCCACCACCTTCCTTAGTCACCAATCACCTCCCACCGACGATAAGCACCTTCGGCCACCACAATTTTCGACCATTAACA
Organism: Camellia japonica; assembly: GCA_030407325.1. Classification (NCBI taxonomy): domain Eukaryota; kingdom Viridiplantae; phylum Streptophyta; class Magnoliopsida; order Ericales; family Theaceae; genus Camellia; species Camellia japonica. The sequence continues at coordinate 102,967,651 of JAPPVO010000016.1, read as the reverse complement.
ATCACTTTCGATCATCATTTCATATGGCTAGCAACCACCTCCAGCCACCACCGGCACCTTTAACTGGTGGCATCCACCTTCAGCCACCACCTCTTGAAGACAACAACTACATTTGAGTTTTGAGTTGTATTTTAAGTTTTTGAAATGAGTTTTGAAAAGAGAAAATTTGTTTAGTTGTGAGTTTTTAAAAAAAAATTAAAAAGAATTTTGAATTGTATTTTGAAATTATTTTGAGTTTATTTTTTAAAAATATTTAAAATTTTTCTTATTTTTACTTTTTTAGGGTAAATATTTTTTATTTTAAATATTTTTTTAATGTGTGCTTTATTTACTACATTTGTGCGCTATTTTTTCTTAAAATATTTAAAATATTTTTTTTAAATATTTAAAAAAATTTATTTTTTCATTTTAAATATTTTTTATAAAATATTTAATACGTTTTTAAATATTTTAAATTTTAATTTTTTTTAAATTCAATTTTTTTTAAAAAAATTAGAAATTTTGGATCGCCCCTATATATATATAAATCATAACAATTATTTGGTCAATACTTAAAAAAATAACAAAATATATTTTTTTTGAAATGATAAAAAACATAAAAAATATTTTTCTTCAAAAATAAAAAAATTTTGAAAATAAATAAAAAAATAATTTTAAAAAAAAATTGAATTTTTTTTTTTTAAATAGAGTTTTGAAATGAGTTTGGTAATGAGTTATGAAATTTTGTTTTGAAAACTTTATCTGGTTATGAATTTTAAAAAGAGTTTTGAAATTTTTTGACCAAATTATAATTCTAATTTTTAATCAAACGCTACCTAAATATTATCAAACCACACCTAACTTGGGGTGTAAATCTGGCCCATGAGCCCGCGGTTCACCCTAAGCCCACCCACAGCTTGGGTGGGCCTAGTCCGATTAGGCCTGACCAAGCCTGAGCTTGAGCCTAGCGCGAGACTTTGGGCTTAGGCCTAGGCCGTGTGTTTTGGAGCCTAGCCCGGCCATCGGCTCGCTCTAGTTCCACTCAAGGTCAGGCTTGCCCGAGGCCAGGTGTCATTTTTGGTTTAAAAAAAATAAAAAAATGATCAAGCTCGGCCCAAGACCCGAATACTCCTCGGGCCTGGGCTTAATTTCCTACCCTGTAACTTAGTTTGACCCGAATTTTGACGAAAACCTACATGACCCGACATGAACTGAGCCAAACCAAGCCAAATTTCAACTTATACACTTAACGGTACCAAAGAGGCGTTAGTAAACGTCAACACTTTTTTCACCCACGTAGACTCTTCACACGGCTTTGCAATCACACTATTGGACGGCCTGATCCATGAATACACCTATTGCAAAAAGTCACATTTTATTAATTAAATAAAACATTACAAAAACTACTCAGATTTACAAAATTGCACTAATAATGAGATAGAAATTCCGAAACACCTTTCAAAGTAACAGTTTTTTCTTTTAAATTAAAAATAGCAGTGACTTGCTGGCAAGTGATCACCATAAATCACAACAGCATCGAAAGAGAAAAAAAACTCTTATAAAATTATAATTTTTTGATTTATTTTTATTTTAAATTATTTGTTTAAAATATTTATTTTCTGTCGATTTAGTTAATGAAAATGGGTGAATGATTTAAATTGAAAACAAATCAAAGATTATGATTTAAATTGACAAAATTAGAAACTCAAAGTTTATTTTGTTATAAGGGGAAAAATCTGGTTTTTTTTTTTTTTAAGAAAATAAAAATCATAAATATTCTCATACACTTTTACTGAGCAGTTTTCTTACCCAAATAAAAATAGAATAGGCATTTTTTTTAATTGGATAGAATTAGCAGTTGATCATTTGTGCTATAATAGTGATACAATAATCAGTAATGCTCCAGACCTTCACAACCCCCAGACCCCTACACCTTATGTGAGAGAGAGGGAAAATATATATATATATATATAAATAATAAGTGATCACAAATCAATTGAGAGTTGTGGGAGTCGCAAAAAATGATGGTCTCAAACATTTTTCTACAATAATGTAGGATCCTATTAATGAGTGTCTATAGGTATTCGTTAAGGATCTAATGATATCAAAAGGATTAGCATTTCAATACATAGTTCTTATATTTTGACACATTTTTACTCATATACCAACGTTAACCGATAGTATATCCCAATAATATATTATTCATAAAATAAGATATATGATATTTATTTTTATTCTTTTATATTTTTTTTTTCTCATAGATAAAAAATTTATTTGTAAATTTAAAAGTTGGATAAAATTATGAAAAACTATGAGTTTAATGCCACATGATTTTTTATTTTGTAAAATTCATTAAATTAATTAATTTTCTACCACTCTAATTAAAGATATGAATAAAATTATGGAAAAATTATTTATAAGTCCTATTATGGAGATTTATGCTACATATGGTCCTACTAAAAAACTTATGTTTCCATAAGTCATGTGGGAAGTTTGTTGACACATTTACCCTCAATATTAGTTGTTAATATCATAAATAATAATAAAACTATATATAAGAAATTGAATGTTACCATAGATCATATCTATATAAACGTAACATAACGTGACACTTACATAATCGTAACGTGACACCTATACGTAACGTGACACCTACATAAACGTAACGTGACACCTATGATCTATGGTAACATGCAATTTCCTATACATAAACATAACATAACGTGACACCTACATAAACGTAACGTGACACCTATTTACCATAGATTATATCTACATAAATGTAACGTAACGTGACACCTACATAAACGTAACGTGACACCTATGATTTATGGCAACATTCAATTTCTTATATAGAAAATTGAATATTACCATAGATCATTTATATGAAACGTAACGTGACACCAACATAAACCAGCAACATTTTCACATTCTATTTAAAAAAATAAAAACTCATTAAGTTTGCGAAATGTAACGTGACACGTTACGTTACGTTTATGTAGGTGTCACGTTACGTTACGTTTATATAGGTGTCACGTTACGTTACGTTTATGTAAGTGTCACGTCACGTTACGTTTATGTAGGATCTTGTGAAATACATTTCTATCTAAATAGGACTTAACCTATCATAAGTGTCAGAAAAAATGACTTATAAATAAGTCTCCTTAAAATTTATATTGAATTAATAGTAGGTCAACTAATAGTTTAATGCCATGTAATTTTTTATTTTATAAAATTCATGAAACTCATAAAATTAGCAAATTATTTTCCATTTCCACCCAAACCCAACATGGTTGGCAAGTTGGAGAGAGAATAGTGGTTAGAGATAACATAATTAAACAATAATTAAATTTAATGCACCAATAGTTTACTACCACATGTTTTTTTAAGTTTATAAAACAATTTATAAAATTATTTTAAAGGTTTCGAGGTGATCCATCAAGTTTGGAAAGTTGCGCAGGGAATAATGGCAGTAGCCGGTAGGAGCTTAGAGATAAGATAATTAAATAAAGATATGGAAACTATATATATTTAATTAGTAGATCATGCACTAGTAGTTTTGTTATTTTTTATTTTTATAGAGAATACAAGGTTTAATACATTACACATTTAATAAGAAATCATCAATTAAAATATATTGGAGTACAAACACTAGTAACAAATTGTTGTTAATAAGTATACAACCGTTGCAAAAAGGTTTTTAACGGCAATAAGTGAAAGTTTGCGGAAAAAATTTATTTGAAAAAATAATTATTCAAAGAAACATTATCTGATTACATAATCTAAAATACCTCAATCCAAGCGTGTTATTGTTAGTACCTCACCAAGCGATTCAAGTGTTTCGCCTCTAAAGTGATTTAGCTTGCAACCTCACTACGCCAAAATTGGGCTTTAGCGGCGGTTTTTTACCGCCGTTAAAAGATGTAAAATTGCTGTTAAAGCCTTTAACGGGAGTAATTTAGGACCACCGTTTATACTCGTGTCGGAAAAGGTACAACCGTCGTAAAAGGGTAAATTACCGTTGTTAAAAGTCGACCAAAAATGGCAGTAATATAGGATAAAAAACGGCGGTTCCTTTACCGCCGTAAATAGGTTCAAATTTTTAAAAAAGTAATTCTCTCTTCTTGCACCCCCCAGGTCTTGAACCCGTGACCTTTAATCCATGCACACCAACCACTCTACCACATCCAGTCTATATAAAATATATTCCCTAAATAAATATTTAAACATTACTTTTGCTTTATTGTAGATGGTCATATTCAACCTCTGGCCGCGCGTGGTCACCACTCGCCGGAGCTCCGCCGGCAAAGACCGTCGTCATTAACGGCGGTAATGAGAGGGCTTTAGCGGTGGTTTCATTACCGCCGTTAAAAGAGGGTTTTAGTGGCGGTTTCGTTACCGCCGTTAAAGATATTTTAGTGGCGATTTTTTTAACAGCGGTAACGAAACCGCCGTTAAAGATACATTAACGGCGGTATTAACGGCGGTTTCGTTACCGCCGTTAATAGTATCTTTAATGGTGGTAACGAAAACCGCCGTTAATACCCTGTTTTGGCGTAGTGCCTCTTGCCTTTATATTTTGTGTGTATTTTTCTACAAACCTTAAAAATTATGATGACTAATTTTTGTATCAAATATATCTGATATATACACAACACATGATAGAGTTTGCATGTAGGTGAGATCCTTAGGGACCTCTATCTTTAGTTGTGGGGATAAAATAAAATATGTATCTTTTATCTTGAATTTGCAGGATACAACTTGTCTAATTTTTTCATTTAATTATCTTTTAAATAGATAATATAGAACTTCCACTAATTGTAATAATGTCCATCAACACATTACAATTAAACCCCTAAAAGTAGAGAATTACAAGTAAGGCTCTCTATTACAATTGGTTATAAACTTCTTTCTACCAAACTATATTCCACATGAGCTACTAAGTATGGATAAATTTATCACTATCAAAAATCCTAGCTCATGTAGGCGAATTCTAAATTTTTCCTTCTAATTGGACCCCAAAAGCATTTTCAAAAATATACTTTTATGATTATACATGTGCAAATAAAAATATTTTTATGAAAAAGTTACCGGCCGGTTTTTTTTGTTCCAACGTTAATATGAAAAATTACTTGAATATACTTTTTCACTTTGAGAATAGTGGATCCCATGTTAAGCACCTATATAAATCAATTACCACTCACATAACCCAGCATGTCCGTGTATAACCTTTGGTTTGGCGTCACTGATTGACAATATCAAAGTTAAATGAATAGTTAACTAATTTATACAAACCTTTCAGGTCGAAGGAAAATAAGTGCATTGTAATAGAACTACCTTTTAAACTGACAGTGATCATTCCATAGGTGTTCTCAAAATCGATCATGCTCAGTGCATGTACTTATTGCATAGCACCCACTATTTGCCTAAGGTCACTAGCTCAATGATGGACTTAATCATTCTATCATATAGCAGCAAAACAGGTATATGTCATAGTAGTGAGATGCCCAATCAACACCCATAGCCTAGAACATTAATTAGGTCTACAAGGCACTGAAAAATCATAACTCCTAACTTTTGGTTCATTAACCATTAGCATGTTTTTCTACAATGCTACCCAAGGGATTTTATGTTCACATCATATGTAAAATTAAATATAACATTACCCATAATAATATACAAAAGTGCAAAATAAATTGCCAAGCAATTTATTTAATTAGTTAATAAAGTCAACAAATTAGTTTTTGAGGTCACAAATACTAACATTCTCCCACTCGCACTCAAAACCAATTACATATGTATTTAATACCCATTATCTCCAAGTGCTTCTCAAAAAACTTATGAGTTAAGACTTTTCTGAAAGGATTTATAATATTTTCAGTTGATGCAATCTTTGCTATTGACATATCTCCTCTATGGATGATATGTATTTCTTGTTACTATGATGGGTTGTTGTTGTTGTGGAATTTGGTGATAGATTGCTGCTATGAAGCTGTTTCTGTGAAACAGTGCTGTTTTTTGTTGCTATTATTGTATTATTTTTTAGTTTTAGTTTTGTAATGGTGGAACGGTGGAACCAGTCTTAGTTTTCTTTGGAATTTAATGATGGATGTTGCTATTATTGCTATTGTTGCTATGGAACTAGATATTATGTTTGTTTAAATTAATGGTGGAACAATATGCATGTTTATGTTTTGAAAAATTATAGGCAGATTAATGTTGAAATGAAAATATTATATAATTTTTCTTTGTTAATAGATTATATGAATCCGTGGTTCCAAACCGAGCCAAACCGTGTTTAAATGGTTTGGTTCGGATTGGTTCACGATTTAAATGGATTGGATTGGTTCTAATTTTTATGAAACCGTAGACAATGGATTGGTCCTAGTTTTACCCCAAATCAAACCAATCCAGACCATGCTCACCCTTAGGTCCGAGCAGATAGATGCGGATGCATTTTTTCGAATCTGCCTAAGTTCGGACAGATGACAAATGGAAAGCCACCCGACCCAACCTAATTCGCCAACACTCCAAAGAAAATAAAGTTATGCTTTTATATATGCTTTGTGAGTTAAAAAAAAAAAAAAATGAACTTTTTATTTGGTAATTATATTTACTGTTTATAAAATATAAAAATTATTTTTATTGCAAAAAAAGAAAAATTAAATATGTTGGATGCAAAATAATAAAGAATTAATATAAAATAATTCCAAAAAAAATGCCCAAAATAGTAAAGCACAAACTGCCAAATCAATCCGCATCCACCCATCAACCTGTACAGCCTGCTCAATCCGCATCCGCTAATTAAGCGGGCAAATGTGAATTAATTTTTTTCAATTTATCTAAATTCAAATGAATGACAGATAAGAAATCATTCAACTCAACTCGATGGCCAAACACTCCTAATATATTTATAGACAAATATTCTTTTAGCAATTTTTTTCCTTTTGGATAATATTGATGGGATTGATATTCAAATATTTCTTCATAAAACATGACGATTTGACCCCTAATATATTTATAAACAAATATTCTTTTAGCAATTTTTTTCCTTTTAGATAATATTGATGGGATTGATATTCAAATATTTCTTCATAAAACATAACGATTTGACTCCTAATATATTTATAGACAAATATTCTTTTAGTAATTTTTTTTCCTTTTAGATAATATTGATGGGATTGATATTCAAATATTTCTTCATAAAATAACGATTTGACTCCTAATATATTTATAGACAAATATTCTTTTAGTAATTTTTTTTCCTTTTAGATAATATTGATGGGATTGATATTCAAATATTTCTTCATAAAACATAATGATTTGACCCCATAAGTGGAATCACCTCTCAATAACATGTTGTCAGCTTTGTATAGTTACAATTCTCATAAACTATTTTCAAGTAGGTTTCGTTTGTCTTTATTGAGTTTTTATTTTTATTTTGTAAACATATCAAGATTAGATGCATAAAATATGAAAACGTTTACTAAAAACAAGCGAAAACCCAAATAAAAATGCATATAATTTTTTGTTCAAATTTTCATCTATTTTTATTCTTTTTAATAATTTAGCCAATTTAGTTTATTTTTTAGATGTATCTTGATTAGGTGCATCTAAAAAATACAAAGAATCGATTAAAATATATATATAAAATCACTAGAAATAAAAGAAAACTCATCTAAAAATAGTTTTTAAAAATTAAACCAAATAAACACCTTATTTCTTCTAGAGAAATTCTTAATTGTTTCAAAACAACTAAAAATTAGATTGTTTATCCATAAAGAATTATGTTCAAATGTAAGATACATATCTAGAAGTTTTTATAACTAAATTATAGATGATGGAATCATCAAAGATTTGACCAAAAGATGTTTTAAAAATTAAACAACAATCTTGTTTGGTACATTAATTAGTATATCAATTGGCGCATGTAGCATTACTGTTTTTGAATAAAACTATATGCACCAATTGGTATATTAATTAGTGTACTAACAGATGATGTTGTATAATTTTAGAGGCTTTGAATCTTTGTAGTTTGTATAATAGATAGGACCCATAGTTTTGAAGTGACAATGCCATATCATATGTTGGTATAGTGATTGGTATACCAATTGTTGCATGTAGTACCACTTATTGTTGTTTCTACATGAAGCCGAATAAACCGCAACTCTTGTAGTTTTTTTCTTTTTTATCTAAAAATAATAATAAATTACAAATACACTCTCTAAGATTTGCTTAAAATACGATTTATCCCCTGAGGTTTTGAAAACTCCATCTCGCCATTGAATGTTCTAATTTCATAACAAATTACTCATTTCATTAATAAATCATTAAATCAATTAACAGTTATTAATGATATCAGAAATTTGTATCAATTAATAATTCAGGTAATTTTATCATTGTATAGAAGAGCATATAGGAATTTCATTTTTTCAGTTAATTTTGTCAAATAAAAAATTATGACAATGGGATATTTGTAATTTTCCAAACCCAAGGGCAATCCATATTTTAAGCAAATCTCAACAAAAATCACTAAAAAGGAGGTATCAATGTTTTTAGTAAATGTGTGGGTAATTTTATATGCACACCACCATTTATCACAGTACACACCATTTACTTAGTGTACACTACCCTCTATTTGAATATTTTATTTTTTTTCTCAATTCATACCATTAATTTAATATTAATATCAAAATATCCCTTTCTTGCCTATCACCAACCCTAATTGTAACACCCGAAATAAATGACAGTGACCCATATAATACGTTAGTTAAATAACAACACATGATGAAATAATTATCTTCCAATAATCCCAATTACTTGTACAAAAGGGTAACATATGCATGTATACATTCAAAAGTCTAATCCTGAATCTAGAGCATATGTTACATGATAAGGAAATATAATGAAAGAAAATGCATGGTTACAAAAAATGGATTTAAATCCAATACAGTTTAAGCCATAGACTTGTACAAAATAAATACAACAAAACAACCAAAATGAAGCTCTTGCTTCCAAGTCCTCCCAAACTATTGCCTTGGCAAAGGCATATCATTAACACCAGAAAATGGTTTTTTTACATAGGGTGAGCCAAAGCCCAGTATAAATAATCCAACACAGTATATGGATCTTAACAAAGTTATAAGGTGATATGCATGTACAATGCTCGTGCCAAAACATTTTATATCACTTTTCCAAAATCATGCCATGCTAGGGTTATCACAATTATGAAATCATTTACTTTACAATAGAAAACAAGGTAGTGAATCACAATCTCCGAGAATGTCAAAACAAATACAACCTTTCACGAAAATTTTGTCCGTAGGAAATCGTAGACTCGTACCCATGTAAACATAGGCTATACAAGCACTACTATTGCTATTTCACGGAAATTTCGTCTGCGAGATTGGCACCCATGTATGCGCGCTGTTTTTAGGACTTTCACCATGGATACTCAAGCCAACTTATTTCAACGAGGCAACACATACTTTCCAGATTCACCCATTTTCTCAAAATGATAAACATTTCCAATGTACAAATATGAAATAATGCTCGATGCAAATGGATGAGACAATAGTTTTAATTCTCCTAATTCTCATGCAATTTCTACAACAATCATAACTATCATTCACCGATAACCTAAAACAAATATTGCTAAATAGATAAAAAAAATTTCAATAAAGATAAACTTTCCAAATTTCAAGATGTGAGTGATAATACATATCCAACTCCACCATCCTCATCAATATCAACCCAAATCCACATTTCCAACATCAATTTCCTTTTAGCCTTTCAAAATCAACATTTTATATATTTAGGATAAAACCCCCATTTCTTTATAAACCAATTTCAAAGATAAAAATCCACTAATTCATCATAACTCAACAATAAATACATTTCTTAATCATTTCCAATAAAGCATTTGAAAACCCCTCTTTGAAATCAACCCAAACCCTAAGTTTGTCCCAAAATTCCTCCAAATCACAATGTTGTTTTATAAAGACAAATATTAAGTTAAAAATTATAAATTTAAAAACAAAATGAGGAGAATCCCTACCTCAAGCTTAGAAGATGAAAGAAAGAGTGAAGGAACTTCAACAATGCCTAAACCCAACTTTGTTTGGATCAAAAGAAAACCCACGACGTGCTCTACCTTTTTTACAAAGGGACACGGGTACAGAACTCAACGGATCTAGATGTATTTGTAGAGAGAAGTAGAGTTTTAGAGAAAGAGTGTGTAGATCTAGGATTTTTAGAATGTTTAGAGAGAGACATAGAAATAAGAAAGTGACTCAAAAGTGGCTTTTTACAAACTGATATACACGCAGATTGCTCGAGCGCAAGAAGTGTCGCTCGAGTGACCAGACACAATAAGTGTGACCGCTCGTCCCCGAAATTTTAAACCAAACATTGAAACCATGTTTAAACTAATTACCACAATGATAGTAATTCAAATTCATCACTATGACCCATCCGCCGGTCATCCATTCTCATTAACATGATAAACGAGTTTTCAATACTAAATATACAATTCACATTCCCAAAATATATACAATGTTTATATTACATTAACATAACAAAGTTTTCAATACATGTTCAAACATCAACAAATAGGTCTGGATACTTCTCGCGGACTTCCGCCTCACGCTCCCAAGTGGCCTCCTCAACCCGTGGTGTCGCCACAACTTGTTTACCAAAGGAATCGTCTTGCCTCGTAAGACTTGGTTTCGAGTGTTTAAAAATCTAACCGGTCTCTCTTCATACGAGGCATCCTCGCCTACCTTTAACTCAGTCCAATCCAATACGTGTGAACGATCTGGCTCATACTTCCGAAGCATACAGATATGGAACACGTCATGAACCCTTGAAAGCTATGGCGGCAATGCCAAACGGTAAGCTACCTCCCCAATCCGTTCTGAGATCTCAAAAAGCCCAATAAATCTATGAGACAACTTTCCACTCTTCCCAAACCTCATCAAACCCCGTTTAGGTGATATCTTCAAGAAGACATGATCTCCCACCTGTAGACGCGCCCGTGGGGGCTTCACTCTACAGTTCGGACTCCCTTTTGTGTTACGGTTCTAAATCTGAACCAAAGAGTCCAACTCTGGCAAATCGTTTTGAGAAAAAAACAGATTTTTGAAAAGAAGTGCCAAACATGGACTGCTTTGCCAGATTACAGAGTCGCCACCTAAATATTTTTTAATGGAGGAATTTAGGAAACCCTGACTCGGTGCCGAAGGCCACGTGTCCGTCATAACCAAAGTGTCTTGGCTCGGGAGCTTGGGTACGATTGGGGAAGGTCAGCTATGAGCACCCCCTTTCGCCCGGTCCGAAGACCGGCCTCTACTAACCGTGATATCCGATTTTGAAAACATTACGTGTTCTTATTCCAATTATTAGCCTAGAATTACTATGTTATGCATACAGCAAACAAGTATAGACTAGATCGCCTAATTTGGAAACAAACATTGCATATCCGTTCGTTTTGAAAATGCTTTGGAATTTGCTACTCGCAAGTAGGCTAAAACACGGATTTCAATGAGTTTTCCCAACTCAAGCAATCCAACCTCCACCCACAGGCATTCAAACAGTTCATCTCATGAGCACTTAGCCGCATGGTAAGCATGCTGTCATGCTAACATTCACACGCATGCGATATGCTAAAGCGTAAAATACTTACATCGTACTCCGTGCCAAAACAAGAAACTAGTTAGCAGACATGCATGTCCCTAGGTCATGCTAAGTGGCTAATGCAACACAGGCAAGGATGTAACTTAGAGTAGGCTCGGCTAACCCTAGACATGGCACGTGAAATGCACAAGTAACACGTATTCAAGTTAGATTTGAAATACAATGCAGTTTGTATGATGTACCGAGCCCGATGCATGTCAACAAATGCATGGATGCACGCATGCATTGCATAAGGTATGCTAATTTTAAATATGCCCTAATCTACCATCATAAGCAGGTAAGTAAAAGGGAAGAAAGAAGTGGAGGTTGGAAGACATGCACACCACACACACACACTTATTACAGATACGCCCTCACTCGGAGGGACCAAAATAATAATACAGTCCAAGAAAAATAAACGAATAAATTATTACAAGACCTCTAATCTAATTAAATTAAATGCAAAGAAGAGATGGCCACAGCCTCCGCCTCGGGATGCGCGAATGATGCATGCTTCAGCCCGCCTTGCCCGAAAATCCACACCGTGCCACTGCTGCCTCTGTTTTACTGTCTTACTTCTCTGGAAAATTGCCAAAGTCCTGGGACAGATCCCCTGAGTACCTCAGAACATCACCGGCTGAAGCAAATATCCACCGGCTATAGTATGTGTCCATCGGCTGCTTCTGAAGTTGTCGGCACAAAAAGTGTGCCGGTCAGCACAAAATATTGCCGGCCGGCAATAAATTCCTGCAGGAGACAGTTTTTGACAGCAACAGCAGACCAGCAGTGCAAGGTATGGGATTTTAGGACAAATGTATGCACGGACACACTCCCTATCATGCAATGGACTCAAGGGAGCATGGCCCTCGACCCCCGGGCCATCAATCACACATTTCAATGCATGATGGCCCGAAAGCCAAGTTAGCAACTTTGATATCAAATGAAACATAAGCACAAAACAAATCCAAGGGCCCCCAACCCCTATCATGATTGGTCAAGAGGCAAGGGATGCATGCTCAATGAAATGCAACCTAAGCATGGCGGCTAAGTATGCAACATGAACATGCAAATGAGCAATGTATGCTAGGCGCGCAACCTAAACATGTAAACAAACATGGAATGCAACAACATGCAACGATGGGCTTAAACTAACATGGGTAACTCGCAAGCATGCCAAAATCAGCGGCCATAATCATGGAAATGAAGGCACAAAATGCACACACACATGCATGCAATCATGGTCCAACACCTTAAGCATAAACAAGGCAACTCTTAAGCACACTTAAAGAGGCTAAGTATGGACTTATAGCATGCAACGTAAGCTCTGAAATCATGTTATAGGAGGTTCCAAACCAACTAAATAAATCAACAAAGCATGCAACAATGCTCACACATTCACATACTTGAAGCATACAAGCCACAAAATACAAAGAGGCTATATAATGCATGCTAGGATCGACTCAAACAACTTAAGAAAGACCTAAAGCATGGCAAAATAAGCACAAAAGCTTCACAAATCTAAGCCTAAAACATGCTCGAACCAAGGCTAACAACCTAAGGCATATTAAGGCAATTACAAGGCATCACATGGTAGGTATGCTAAGCATGCACCAAACTGAAAAATACCCTTCTACAATACTGATGAGGGACCAAAAATATGACTACCCACAGTAGATGACAAGCCCCAAATCAATATACAAACATGCTCAAAATGCAATGCAAGATTAAGGCCCACAAAGGGGTATAACATGAAGTACCAAAAGGGTGCACCAAACAGCCAAAGACCCTTCATGAGACATGTAGAGGGGGGCAAAATAAGACACTTTTCAGGCCTGTCGAAGGCCCAAAAATAGAAGCATGGTAGGCTAAAGAAACATGCAAAAAAAATAGGGACCAAAGAGGGTATTGAAGTTAGTCATGCATGGAGGTCCCAAACAGTGTTGAGCCCTTCTTCAATGTTGAAGAAGGGCTCAGAATTATCCTCTTTGTAGTTTACATCGAAGCTCAAAAATACATGCAACTATGGCTTAGATATGAACCAAGAAAATGCTAGTTTTGGAGAAAAGTGTGCTTACCCTTGTAGACCAACAAACCAGCACCTCTTGGACCAAGTTTTGGTGCTCCTAAGCTCTGCAAATGACCTCCCAAATTCTGGAAATGGAAGTGGTGGTGTTGTGCTATGGGTTGGTGAAGGAATGGCCCAAGAACAAGGGTGTTTGGAGGTTGAATGAGTGAGAGATGGAGGGATATATGTATCTATATCAGATATGTATCTATATCTCTGGTTTTTTTGCTTAAGAATCTCTAGCCTTTAACAATGGAGGAGGAGTGCTCCTTAAATAGGCAAAGGCAAAGGTTCTTGGCTTCTCCAAGAAGCCAAATGAAAGGGGCAAAGGGTGCAAAGGGTTTGTGGCTTCTAGAGGAAGCTAAAACAGCTGGCCAAGCTTCTCCAAGAAGCTTGGCCAAAGGGTTCAAGCTTCTAGAAGCTTTTGGGGGGTCAAAGGTGCAAAAGGGTGCAAAATAGTCACATATATGCACGTGGAGTTGGTTCTGTGCATCCCAGCTGGCACAGCTGGCATGCATCATGCCTGGGAGGGTCAAAAGGGTCAGGTCGGCCATAAAAGAGGTCATCGGCACCATGTATTGCCGGTCGGCACAATATAGTGCCGACCTGCACTTTATTCTGGCCAGTCGGACAAATAGAGTGCCGATGGGTGGCCGGTGAGGTCAAAAAGTGCCGGTGGATGGCCAGATTGAAGCCCCGGAAGTTAGCTTTCCAATGGAGCAAACCTTGTATCAAAATTCCTCCTGTGCAAAAAGTTATGCCCTTTTCCGTGAAGCCGCGCAGACTCGATCCAACCGGGATGATGCCCAGCTTCAACCCATCATATCTCCTCCACCCGGACTTGGCTCTAGGAGATTCTTGAACCAAAAATGAAGCCCCGGAAGTCTTCTTTCCAATGGTAGTGGCCTCATAGCTAAATTCCAAGTATGCAATTGAATAAGCCTGATTCAGCGAGAGCCGCTCGACTTTCTTCTACCCGGATTCATGGCGAACTTCTTCTCCAACCTATTTTCTCCCCTCCTCTCCTCTTTTCTTCAACTCCAAACCCCTAAACAAAGTGTTTTGAAGGGTTTGCCTCTCTCCTTGTCGAAGAAACTGAACCTGTGCCCTGCACATCTCTCAACATCGAGCAAACCATCAGTAATGCCCAAGTCTTGAGGGCGGTCAAAAACGGGGTGTCTACACCACCTCAAAGGATAACGGTCTCCTCCTACGGTTGGCATAGCTCTTCTGACAACTCTGAGCCGTAACCAACCTCTTACAGATAAGTGCAACTTTCTCCGTCATTTCCTGGACTAACTCTGGGCCTATCGTAGGTGCATCACCCACCTCGGCCCAACACACAAGAGATCTACACAATCGGCCGTACAAGGCCTCAAACGGTGCCATACCAATACTCGATTGGAAGCTATTGTTATAGGCAAACTCCACTAAAAGCAAGTGTCTCTCCCACAACCCCTTAAAGTCAAGAACACAACCTTGAAGCATATCATCAAGGATCTGAATGGTATGCTCTGACTGTCCGTCAGTCTGAGGATGATAAGCGATACTAAAAGTCAATCTAGTGCCCAAAGCATTTTGTAGGCTCTGCCACAACTGAGCCATAAAACGTGGATCTCTATCTGAGATAATCGTCACAGAGACCTCATGAAGTCAAACAATGTCCCTAACATATAGGTCGGCAAGGAAATCTACCGAGTCATTCGTGCGCATAAGTACAAAGTGAGCTGACTTAGTCAATCGATCAATTATCACCCAAATGGCATTATTATCCGGTTGAGTCCTCAGAAGATCCACAACAAAATCCATCGTGACAGGCTCTCACTTCCACTCGGCTATAGGCAAAGGTTGCAACAAATCCGCTAGCCTCTGATGCTCAGCCTTCACTTGTTGACAAGTAAGGCACCTCGACACAAACACAGCCACATCCTTCTTCATTATCTTCTACCAAAACTGGCGGCTAAGGTCGTGATACATCTTTGTGCCTCCCGGATGTACCGCAAGGCGTGAATGGTAAAACTCTCAAAGTATCGACTCCCGACAAGACTTCAGCACGAAAAGGAAATCAAGGTATCTAACACTTGAGTCAGAATACACATTCAAGCCCTTCTCTACCTTCCCACTAAAGATCTTCTCCGTGAGGGTTTCTACCTCAAGATCACCCCTCTGTGCTTCTATAACATGGTTCACAAGTGTAGGTTGTGCAACTATCGTAAACAAGGTAGCCGACTCAACGGCTTGCCAAGATGCAAGTTGAATCACCAATAGCACCAACATCTCCCATTCCCAAATGGCAATACACGCTACACTAAAAATGGTCTTTCTACTCAAGACATAGGCAACTACATTGGCATTCCCCGGATGATAGTGCAACTCAAAATCATAGTCCTCCATGAACTCCATCCATTTTCTCTGCCTCAAATTCAAATCTTTATATGAAAACAAATACTTCAAACTCTTATGATCGAAAAAGACCTCAAATTTCTCACCATACAAGTAATGCCTCCAAATCTTCAAGGCAAAGATCACCGTTGCCAGCTCTAAATCATGAGTAGGATAGTTTCTCTCGTGTGTTTTCAACTGACGTGAGCCATAAGCTACTACCTTCCCCTCTTGTATCAAGACACAACCCAAACCTTCTCGAGATGCGTCACAATATATAGAATAACCCAAACCCCTCTCCGGAATAATCAACACTGAAGCTGTGGTAAGTCTAACCTTAAGCTCCTGAAATGATTTCTCACAAGTCTCATTCCATACAAACTTGATTCCCTTTTTGGTCAGTCTAGTCAAATGTGAGGCTAACTTAGAGAAATCCTTCACAAAACGACGGTAATACATAGCTAACTCCAAGAAACTACGAATCTTAAAGACATTTTTAGGTTGTTCCCAATCTTGCACTACTTCTATCTTAGAAGAGTCTACACCCACTCTTTCCCCGGATACCACATGGCCTAAGAACTTTACCTCCTTTAACTAGAGCTCACACTTCCCGAACTTAGCATACAGTTTGTGGGCTCTAAGCAACTCAAGTACAACTTGCAAGTGTTCCTCATGCTCCTCTTCAAATGGTGAGTAAATCAAGACGTCATCAACAAAGACAACCACAAAACGGTTTAGGAACTCGCAAAAGATTCAGTTTATTAAGTCCATAAACAAGGCCGATACATTGGTTAACCCAAAAGGCATCACTAGGAACTCATAATGGCCATACCATGTATGGACTACGTCTTCTGGATATCCTCCTCCCTTACTCTCAATTGGTGATAACCCGATCTCAAGTCTATCTTAGAGAAACAACAAGACTCCTTCAACTGATCAAACAAATCATCTATGCGAGGTAGTGGGTACTTGTTCTTAACAGTTACCCAGTTCAACTTTCGGTAATTTGATACAAAGTTGCAATGAACCATCCTTCTTCTTGGCAAAGAGGGAGTCGGTGCTCCCCAAGGCGAAGTGCTAGCGGATAAAACCCTTATCTAACAATTCTTGGAGTTGAACCTTTAACTCACTCAATTCAGCAGGTGCAAATCTATACAGTGCCATAGAAGTCGATGCCGTATTAGGCACCAAATTAATAGAGAACTCAATCTCACAGTGAGGTGGTAAACAAGTGAGATCCTCGGGAAAGACATCCGGGTATTCACAAACTACCCACATCACTCTCACACCCAAGAATGTAGCAAGAATGAGACTAAGCTCACCCTGACCACGCGGATCATACACTGGCAATAAAGCTCTATCAACCTGATCCCCCAAGAAATAAAAACAGTCACCACTCGAGGTACATACAGTAACCCTCTAACGGTAACAGTCTATAATTGCCCGATAAGATGATAACCAATTCATGCCCAATACAACATCAAAGCTCAACATATTGATCAACACAAATGCAAAAGGAAGTCAGCAACCAGCAACCTCTATCTCACAACCTCGACACCACTGGTCTAATATAACCTCTCCACCAACCAGTGACTCTAACTTGAGTGGAGATGCTAACCGAGCCACTACTAACCCTAATGCTGATGCAAATGTAGACGAGATAAAATAATGGGATGCACCCCGTATCAATCAACACATTGATAATAGAATTACATAATAAGAAGTTACCTCTCACTACCGAAGGTGCTGGCACTAAATCTAGCGTGGTAACAGCATACACGCGCCTTGTAGGTCTTTGCTTTACCTGCTCACCCCTCGGAGCATAAGTCAGATGCACAGATTGAGCCAAAAAGGCCCCCTGATTGGCCCTCGAGGCCTGTACTAACTGGGTAGGCTGATGGCTCTGTGTTGCCTCAAACCAGACACAGCAAGTGTGCCACCCAACTGAGAGCAAAGCCTCTTTACATGCCCTGACTACCCACACTAGAAACAGGTAGGCGGCGACCCTCTCTCCTGACTCTGGCTCTGAGGACGAGCCGAAGACGGTGCAGACCGTTACCCTCCTTCTCTCTGTGAGCAAGTTAGAGACTTGTGACCCAACTAGCCACACTTAAAACAAGTGAAACCTCCTTGATTACCTCTCCCTGAACCCGAACTCAGCACAGGAAATGTAGATCTAGATTGTGCTGCTTGGGACTACTGTGGGTTAGAACCCCTCTGCCTCTTATTGTCCTGATTCTCTTCCTATACCTCCTGACTCCTCTGCCTGGGGCCCCTCATCATCTCCTCCTCGGTCTGAATCATAGTCTCTAAGTGAGCCACCGCCTCCACAAGATGACTGTAATCCCTAATCATGGACGTGGCCACCTTGAAAAAAAGTCTGGTCCTCAACCTTTTCTCAAACTCTAAGCAATGGCATTCCTCTGTCGCTACCAACTCTAGTGCACATGCTAGTAAAGATAGCCTTAAACTCGGTCACCGGTGTATTAAGCTGCTTGAGCTTCAAGAACTGCTCCCTCAACTTCTCCCTAACAGTGGAAGGTAAAAACTTGTCTTGGAAGGCGTTGATAAAAGCCTCCCAAGTCACTCTGATGCATCCCCGCGAACTTCTACCACTGACCCGCATCTCCCTTCAGTTGGAAGGATGCCAAGGTCACTCTCAACCCATCATTCTCGATGCCAAGCATCTCGAACGTCTTCACCATCTGCTCGAGCCATTCATCCGCTTTCAAAGACTCTTTAGGATCCCCCAAAAACTTATTCAAATTTGATCGGAAGAACTCCCTCTTCAAGAAAGACGGCCTTGTCTCAGCAACATAGGTCTAGACTTGATTCTCAGCCTTAAGACTATCCATAGATTCTCGCAAAGCTCTGGCCATTTCTCGGGCCAAAGCACTCATGGCCTATTGACCAACCAGTTAGGCCACATTGGCCTGACCAACCCTTCTTCCTGCGTTGGAATTTCATCCGGTATCGGCACCTCCTACCGTCTAGGCCTGCCACACCTACTACCACCACATCCACATCCTGACATCATAATAAAGGTAACACCAGAGATTAGCACATTTACAAATGTGCCGAAGCTAACTCACTCACGTCCTAATACGATGGACAATAATTAATTCACTCCACATAAGCACATAATCACATAAACACATACAAATTTCCTTTCTAGATAATGATCGTCTCGCGACGTTGCCAGAGTTTTCCAATTAGAAATAGCAGTGATCAAGTACTCTTCTAACAGGACTTCTAGAACTTGTAGACCCAATCAATATCTTTGAAATTAAATCTCATACCCATATAATCACATAAGCATATTATTACATAGCATTAATAACATTAATACATACAAATATCTCTATTAAGCGAGATAAACCCATTGTGGTAAGAACCACTTCCTACATACCAAAAGTATTCAAACCCAGTACGCTCTGATACCAAGTTGTAACGCCCTAAAATAAATGCAATAACCCATATAATACGTTAGTTAAATAACAACACATGATGAAATAATTATCTTCCATTAAACCAAATTACTTGTACAAAAGGATAACATATACAAGTATACATTCACAAGTCTAGCTCTGAATGTATAGCATATGTTACATGATAAGGAAATATAATGAAAGTTGAACAAATAAGGAATGCCCTAAAGGCTTACCACTTTCCAAGACAATACTTGGTTACAACAAATTGATTTAAATCCAATACAGTTTAAGCCATAGGCTTGTACAAAATAAATACAACAAGACAACCAAAATGAAGCTCTTGCTTCTAAGTCCTCCCAAACTATTGTCATGGCAGAGGCATATCATCAACACTTGAAAATGATTTTCCTACATAAGGTGAGCCAAAGCCCAGTAAAAATAATGCAACACAGTATATGAATCTTAACAAAGATATAAGGTGATATACATATGCAATGCTCCTGTTAAAACATTTTATATCACTTTCCCAAAATCATGCCATGCCAGGATTATCACAATTATGAAATCATTGCCTTTACAATAGAAAATAGGGCAGTGAATCACAATCTCCGAGAATGTCAAAACAAATACAACCTTTCACGAAAATTTCATCCATAGAAACCATAGACCGACACCCATGTAAACGTAGGCTATACAAGCACTACAGTTGCAATTTCATGAAAATTTGTCCGCGAGATCGGCACTTATGTATACGTGCGATTTTTAGGACTTTCACCATGAACACTCAGGCCATCTTATTTCAACGAGGCAACACATACTTCCCAGATTCACCCATTTTCTCAAAATGATAAACATTTCCAATGTATAAATATGAAATAATGCTCGATGCAAATGGATGAGACAATAGTTTCAATTCTCCTAATTTTCATGCAATTTCTACAACAATCATAGCTATTTTCCACCGATAGTCTAAAATAGATATTTCTAACTAGACAAACAATTTTCAATAAGGATAAACTTTTCAAATTTCAAGATGTGAGTGATAATGCATATCCAACTCCACCATCCTCATCAATATCAACCCAAATCATATTTCCAACATCAATTTCATTTATCCTTTCCAAATCAACATTTGATATATTTAGGGTAAAACCCCCATTTCTTTATAAACCAATTTCAAAGGTAAAAATTCACTAATGCGTCATAACTCAACAATAATTACATTCTCTTAATCATTTCCAACAAAGCATTTGAAAACCCCTCTTTTGAAATCAACCCAAACCCTGGGTTTGTCCCAATATTCCTCCAAATCACAATGTTGTTTTATTAAGACAAATATCTAAGTTAAAAATTATAAAAATAAAAAAATGGAGAATCCCTACCTCAAGCTTAGAAGATGAGAGAAAGAGTGAAGGAACTTTAACAACGCCCAAACCCAACTTTGTTCGGATCAAAAGGAAGCCAATGGTGAACTCAACGGATCTAGGTGTATTTATAGAAAGAAGTAGAGTTTTAAGAGAGAGGGTGTAGATCTAGGGTTTGTAGAATGTTTAGAAAGAGAGAAAGAAATGAAAAAGTGACTCAAAAGTGGCTTTTTACAAACTAATATACTCGCAGATCGCTCGAGCACAAGAAGTGTGGCTCGAGCGACCAAAACAATAAGTGTGACCGCTCGAGCGAAGAATACAAACTCCCAGAAATTTTACAGACAGACAACCATTGCTTGAGCTCAAGAAGGACCGCTCAAGCCAACACTGCTTAAGCACAAGAATGACCGCTCGAGCGAAAAATGCCAACTCCCAGTAGTTTTGTAGGCCTGCAAAACTATTGAGGGTTCTCAAAGACCGCTTGAGCGCAAGAAGTGGCAACCAAACACACTAGGTTGCACCGCTCGAGCACAAGAAGCTTCGCTCAAGCGAAGAATACCACCTCCCAGTAGTTTTACAGACCTGCAAAAATACTGAGAGTTCACAAAGACTGCTCGAGCACAAGAAGTGTCACTCGAGCGAAGAAACAGAATTTTGGGCAATAATAGTTTAAAAAAAAACTAGCTACCAACCTGTTCCAAATGCAACCAACACATCCCAATAGCCACCCTCAAAGAGAAATAAGGGGAAACAAGATATGAACAACTATATAAGACAATAAAATCCGGATCCAAAACATCAAATGGGTCAGGTCTGACCTAGAATCACTATACTAACCATAGCCTAACATCACCACACACTGCTACCGCCGTAGTCACCGCCACCGTCTAGCCTCCGTCGCCACACATCCGTCGATATTCCTTCTCTAGCCAACAACCCTCCCTAACTCCTTCCCTTCACCACCACATCATTCCTAGTACCCTCTTGCCATAGCCTATCCTTTTTGTCGCCGCTCTGCAATCGTCTTTTCGAGCCCCCTCTTTTTGTCACTACTATGATCGATCTCCCTAACCCCGTCGCTCTTTTCTAATCTTTTCCCATCTTTGCTCTCTACCACCACAACTAGCCACCTTCGCAATTCTCCTACCCATACAACCTTCATGATGTAGTGAGAGAGAGAGAAAGAGAGAGCAATTTGAAAAAGAAAAAAAAAAAGAGTGGGTTGGTGGTCGCAGCCGTCGCCGCCGTCTTAAACCCTAGTTCTGACCTCCCAACTTGAAGCCCTGGATCTAGAAGAAAAAGAGCAGGAGAAGGAGAAAAACAAGAGACGGATGAGGGGCAGAAGAAACTTACTGGAAAAAAGGTAGCGACAACTGTAATGGCCGTGGCCGATGGTGATTGTTACGCCCAGAAAAATTATACAAGAACAAACCACAACCACGTGTAGCAAAATACGATAAAGTCATCTTTCCCATTGAACTAAGGTTTATAATTACAATCCCAAGGTCAACACATTAATGACAATTCAAGTCCATTAACAAGTTCAATAGGCTAGATAAAAACACAAAAGAAATTGCCTTAATGCGCACAAAATTCAAGACATTGCCTTATACAACAGCTTTAAATCTTTACAATTAAATATCCTTGAGCTACAGCTCCCAATCAAAAACAAAATGCAAACTTTGAGTCACTGCGATAGTGGCACGTCACCAGTTCCTGAAAAGATAGGGTTGAGCTATATGCCCAGTAGAGATACATTTAACAAAGTATCTAATCATTTGAATACTTACATGGCACAATTATAATTCACATATAACTCAGGATTAAAGTTTAAACATTTAAAATAGATAAATAAATCAAAGAAATATGCCCCAGAAAACCTTTATCAATACAAGGGAGTAAACAAGTCATGAATCCTTTGTAGGAGTCCCAAAACATATACATATATACATTTGTAACAGAAATTATCCCCACATTTACCGACTACAATACGGCAGGACATGGACACCCAAAATCATCTGTTTTTCCACTTCTGCCAACTATTATACAGCAGGACCAGTGGACGCCCAAAAACATTTTCCCACGTTCGTCCGGCGATATGCACAGACAGGGCAATTGGGCACCTTGACTCCGTGTACGGGTACCAACACAACACAAAGTTCTCAAACCCGACTCTCTACCCGGACTCACACTCAATTTGCCTCCCTTGAACCATTTTTCAAAAGAATTAGTGTCCAATATCACAAGAAATAAATATAGAAACAGGATTTATAATTTTATTTATATCCAAATCACAATCTCAATTCAACTATTGCCATCCATAAATCCCATCCTCTAATCATTCATAAAATTCTAAAAACTAAAGGTAATTTTGGTCACAATAGCATTGTTTATCAAGATCAAAATTAGGGTTTTCAATAATATTTGGGCTTTCACTTGATTTTCATAAATATATAAATTCTCAACATCAATAATCATATTATATGAAAGATTGAGTAAAACTTCAACAACAATCACATGTAATTCCCCTTTTGCAAATGCAAAGTAAACATCACTCAATCTTTAAATCAAATCTTATTTTTACAACCATACCACATAAACATCTTCAAATCAAAGAGATACTAAGTTAAAAGTAACCTCACCTTAAGCAAAGAGCAAGTAGACCAAGCTTCTAAGAGAATTCTTCACAAAGACAAAATCCAATCGATAGAAAGGATGATCTTCATGTATACTTCACTCCTTGCAAGTGATTTAGGCTAGATCTTAGAGAAATGACAGAGATTTGGGGTAAGAAGCTTAGGGTTTTCAGAAAGAATGAGAGCAGAAAGAAGATAAAATGAAAAAGGTGAAGAAATGATCTAAAAAGTGCCTTTCTAAACTGCTGAATTCGCACAAACCGCTCGAGCGGTGAACGAGGCTTCTTAGTATTTTTGTCTGCAAAACGAGATACTGGGAGCTCTTCAAGTTTGCTCGAGCAATCACTAGTTCGCTCGAGCGATCCACTCCTACCTGCAAAACTACTGGATGTTCTCCATCTTCACTCGAGCGGTATTTTCACCGCTTGAGCAATCACCTAAAAAAAAATGTCATAGTGATGGTGGTGTCTATGGTTATGCTAGTGGTGGCTACTAGTAAGGGTGCTCTCCGTTCGGTTTTGGACGGTTCGATTTGCAGTTTGGACCTGCCCGCATATGTGCGGTTTGGGAAAAATTGAACCCACAACCGCCCGCAGTGCGGGTTGCGGTTTGTGCATATAGGATTCGCAGATATGCGGGCAGTTACGGGCAGTTTGTGGATTGGATTTTTTTAAAAATTTATTTTTGGGACGTTTTTTTCCCGTTTTGTAAATATTTATTTTGGGCCATTTTCCCCTCATTTTCTAAAATACTCAACATTAATAATTAATGAATTAAAACTTATAAAATTAAAAACACAACAAAATCAATTCCTAACAAAAGCAAATCATTCAAAATCCTAAACTTTTAAATAAAATCATAAACTAACACAAGCACATCTTTCAAAATCCTAAACTAACTCATCAAAATCATTCACTGCCCAACAATACAATTAAAGTAAAATCATTCAAAATCCTAAACTTACCTAAAACTAATTCTTCATTAACTTTTACATACATCCAAAATGCAATAATAAAATAACAATAAATTGTTATCAAACTTCATCCAATTCAAACCTATTAAATAAAGTAAAAACATTTACAAATTCGCAAAATTTATCACGAATCACATCTAACTTTCAAAAATTCCAATTACATGCACATGTTTGTTGGGAAAAAATATATAGGATAGGATAAATAAAATCAACAGTCCAGGTTTAAAATAAAAAAAAAGTCTAAGTGTGGGCGGGTTCTTGCGGGTGCAGGTAAAACTAGCAACTCGCAATAATGTCATATTCCAAACCGCATCTACCGCATTATGTCTACAAAACTGCCCATTTGTATGTGGATCGGTTCGGATTTGGCAGGTTGTCTAGTTCGAATAACCTTATGCCCAGCCCTAGCTACTAAGGTGTATGAAATGAGAGATTAGTGTTTTTGAATTATGTCTAAAAGAGTAATGTAATTGAGGGATACAATAGGAATTTAAAAAAAAAAATAGTAAATGGTGTGCACTGAGAGAAACAATGATGTGTAAATAAAATTTCCCTAAATGTGTTTGTTTTTTGGAATAATTGGTGAAATGTCAAAATAAATAAGGTATAAAGCTAGATCCAATGAAAAATCTTATTTGGTGATAAGGCCATTTGTTGGTCAAAATTCCATTGACACCTATATGTTGAAAAATTTTATATACATCCTATCTGTTCAAAAAATTTATCTATTGAAATTCTATCTATTGAAATTATCTATTCAAAAAATCTATCTGTTAAAATTCTATTTGTTGAAATTCTTTTAATGTATATGTCCTAATTTTTTTATTTGTCCAAATTATTTTAATATTTTTAATTTCACTAAGCTTATTTTTCTTATATGTTGAAATTCACCAAGTTCATTTCCTTTATCTATTGAATTTTTACTCATCTTTTTGTTTGAATTGAATTATCTTCCTTAATGGGTTCTTTCTGTTATTTCAAAACCATAACAATATCAATTTCATCACCATCCAATTCTCTCAATCTAGAGTTTGATACAAAAACAAAGCAATCCATATTTGTCTTCTCTCTCTCTCTCTCTCTCTCTCTCTCTACTTTCTCTTACTTTCTTTATCTATGTCCATTCAATCTCAAAGCTCTCAAAATCTCTCTCATCACTCTCTTTTTCTCTCTCAAAATGAAATGTTGTAACATGAGTAGAAGGCGGATTGGACTTCACCACCTTTATCGGTTATGAATCTTACAACTGAACAACCATCGCCACCACTGCCATTGTAGCCACCACAGCCTCACTGGTCATCCTTTAACTATGACTGCCATGCAACCGAACAGTTCACTGGGTTCAGCTCTTCGTGCCTCTACGAGTGCCTCACCTTCTTAGATCAATCAACATCCTCCTCATCTTCCTAGGGCTGAGCAAAAGAACCATAAAATCCATAAACTGAACCGGTCCATTCTAATCTAGTAGATTTAATTTGGTCTTTTGAATCCATGGTTCGATTTTGATTTGAAAAATTGAAAAACCATTCTCCGTAGATTGGTTTCGGATTGAAGTTCACCGTTCTGGATTAGAACTGATCCAGACCATATGTTGCCTAAGCCATATACATACCATGTACCCTTTGAAACAGTGCTGCTATTGTTGCTATTTTTGTTGCTTTTTTTAATTATAATATTGTAATTATTGTTGTCACAGAAAAAATATCTGTTTGATGAGAGTTTTATTCTTGCTAATATATTTATTTACTAGATATTATGTTTGTTTAAGTTAATGATGGAACAATATGCATGTTTATGTTACAAAAAATCTTGGACAGATTAATATTGAAATAAAAATGTTATGTGATTTTTATTTGTAAACATATTATGTGAGATCGTGCTTCCAAACTGAGCTGAACCGTGATTAAATGGATTGGTTCGAATTGGTCCCATAATAAATGGATTGGTTTGGTTTCAATTTATATGAAACTACAGACAACGGATTGGTCCTAGTTTTACACCCAAACTGAACCAATCCGAAGCATGCTCACCTCTACATTCTCTCGTCGTCTCTCTAATACTTCTATCGCCCCTTCCTTCTCCACCACCGCCCTTAAAGCCATTTTCCGAGTACCCATCTCCTCTACCACTACCACCATTGACAACAACAATAACAACAACAACAACAATTGCAGCAATGGCAAAAGAAAACCCTCTTCTTTATTCTTCTCGGAGCTCCACCGTACAAAGTCGTTATTTGCCTTAAAAAATGAGAGGTTTTCTCGATTTTTGAGCCACAGCGGAGGTCCTGTGACGTTAGGGCGTAGAGTACTCTCTGGTCTCTCTTTACCATCGATGACGAACACAAATCCACGAAACAAAAATGAGAGGATCATTTACTAGCCCCCAATCAATCAACCTTCCAATTTCTCTATGTTTGAAACCCCAAGTTCAACAGACAAGAAAGAGAATTTCAATAGTATATAACTGTCTTTATCGATCTAAACAAAAGGAACGTGGATCTAAAAATGACCTATAACCTGAGTGTTAGTCTAGCAATATAATAAATAAGATAATTAGCATGAATTATATAATAAAAATGATAATAAATATAATATATATATTACCAAAAACCAAGAGTTGAAAAACATAGTTGTAAGACTTTGGAAGTCGTGTTGTCATTGTCCTAAAATTGATTTTTCTCCCCTCATAAAGGTACAACCGAAGCGAAGCAGTTCCGAGATAAAAACCCGCATTGCTCACAGTATCTCTCATCTAGTGTTCATGACCACCAGGAGGCTTGAACCATGCCACGAACTAGAGTTGCCCAAAACATCAATATAAAATATACATAACTCTCACAAAATATTTCATCTCTCAAACCATATTGTAACACCCCCAAAATAAGTACAATAATCCAACTCCAAACACCAGTACAAAATGATATAAATAAAATAAGAAACTTTCATTAATCAGAGTTAGTATACAAAAGGTAACATATGTGATATACATTCATAAACATGCGATATACATTCATAAACAGTTCATTAAGCTCTAGGCTTGTACAAAAGATAGATACAAAATAAACAAAATTGAGCCTTCAGCTCCACAGTCCTTCCAAACTAAGTCCTTGGCGGAGGCATATCACCAGCACCTGAAAATGGTTTTCCCAAGTAGGGTGAACCAAAGCCCAGTAGAAACAATCTAACACAATTTACAAATCTTAACAAAGATATAAGTATGATATGCATATACAATGCCCGTGATAAATCATTTACAATTCTTTTCCCAAAACCATGCTATGCCAAGCTTTATATCTCATTCTATTTCATCTCAATTTGTTAGTCATATCCATTTCATCTCAATTCATTAATCATATCCATTTCATTCAATTAACCAAACTGAGGATACAACTTAGTAGGTCTTTAACCAATATTGCTATCATACAAATATATCTATTTGCCATTTTACAGAAATTTTCATCCGCAGGAATCAACAACCATGTATACACACGGTTTTTGGGACTTTCACCCTGTATACACAAGCCAACTTAATTCCATGAAGTCCATTCCTTTTCTTCTCCCAAATACCATACATTTACAATGTATTAAAAATAGAGTTATATTCAATGACAACGGATAAGAGATTAGTTTTAATTCACCTAATCCTCATTCAATTTTTATAACTATCATAGCTATCCTCTATTGATAGTTGTGGACGCGCCCCGCGTGAGGGCCTCACCCCACAGTTCGGACTCAATTTGTGTCGGTTCTTAATCTGAACCAAAAAGTCCAAATCTGGCAAATCGTTTTGGAAAACAAATTTTTGTAAAGAAGTGTCAAACATGTACTGCTTTGCCAAATACAGAGTCGCCACCTAAATATTTTTTAATGGGGGAATTTAGGAAACCCTGACTCGTTTGCCTAAGGCCATGTGTCCATCATCACCAAAGTTGCCTCGGCTCGGGAACTTGGGTACGATTGGGGAAGGTCAGCTATGAGCACCCCCTCTCGCCCGATCCGAAGATCGGCCTCTACTAACCATGATATCTCGTTTTTTAAAACACATGCGTTCTTATTCCGATTAATTAGCTAATCTTACTATGTGATGCGCACAACACAAAAGTATAGACTAGATCGCCTAATTTGGAACAAAGCATTGCATATCCGTTTGTTTGGAAAATGATTTGAGATTTGCTACTCGCAAGTAGGCTAAAATACAGATTTCAATGAGTTGTCCCAACTCAAACAATCCAACCTTCACCCACAGGCATTCAAGCAGTTTATATCACATAAGCATCTAGCAACATGGTAAGCATGCTGTCATGTGAACATTCACACTCATGCGAGATGCTAAAACATAAAACACTTACAGTGTACTCCAAGCCAAAACAATAAACATGTTAGCAATCATGCATGATCCAAGTCCATGTCAAGTGGCTAATGCAGCGCATACAGAGTGTCACTAGACTAGGCTCGGCTAATCCTGGGATGGCATGTAGGATGCAACAAGTAGCACGTATTCAAGTTAGAATTGAAATACAATGCTGATAGCATGATACGCCGAGCCCGGTGCATGCAATACTGATGAATGATGCATGCATGCATAGCATAAGGTATGCTAAATTAAACATGTCCTAATACTAACCATCAAAAGCAGGTAAGTAAAAGGGAGAAAGAAGTGGGGGTTGGAAGACATGCACACACGCACCCACACTTATTACAAATACGCCCTCACTCGGAGGGACCGAAAGAATAATACAAATTTAACTACCTTACAAGCTAATTAAATATTACAGACCAATTAAACTAGTTAAGCAAATTAACTAATCTAATAAAACAGTAAATAGCCTCGGGAAGAGGGCCCAATGCAATACGTGCTTGGCTCCGCTCGGAAGTCCACTACTATGCACAAGTTGCCTCTGTTTTCCCTGCTCTGCTCCTCTGATCATTGCAAAATTCCCAAGGTGCACTCTATGAACCCTGTGGGGTACCACCGACCAAGGGAAATGGTCACCGGCCAAAGGAAATGATCACCGGCCACTGAAAATGATCACCGGCCATCAATTGTTGGTCGGTCGGCACTAAAGATGGCCGGCCGGCCAAACCTTCCTGCAGAATCCTGTTTTGACAGCAGCAGAGGGCAAAACAAGGCCTAGCAATGCATTTCAAGCAAATGTGTGCACCAACACATCCCTTATCATGTTTATGACTCAAAGGGACATGGTTCTCGGTTCTCGGACCACCAATCGCGCATTTCCATGCATGATGGCCCAAGAAACCAAGTTATGCACTTTGATTTCAAATGGAATGCACATAAACAAGTGAGGAGCTCAACCTCTATCATGCTCAATTCAAGAGGCTAAGCATGCATGTCAATGCAATGCATCCTAGGCATGTTAACTAAGTATGCAACATGGGCATGCAATGCACAATGCATACTAGGCATACAACCTATGCAAGCAAGCATGTAAGGCATGAGGCAATGCAAACCAACAAGTGTGCGAGATGCAATGTGGATTTTCAAGTATGCAACAACACATGGAGCAAACATGTTAAACAACCTAAACATGTAACAACACACAAGTATGCAACAACACACAAGGTGAGCATGCAACAACATGCGAATAATGGACTTAAACTAATTTGGGCAGCTCTATACTAAGCCCAAAACAGTGGCCAATTGCTAAGAGAATAAGGACCAAATAACATGCAAGCATGCATGCACACAAGGACCAACACTTAGGCATTAAAGAGCAACTTCTAAGCGCACTTAAAAGAGACTAAACATGGGAATATGGCAAGCATACCAAGCTCTGAAAATCATGTAATAGAGGTGCCAAACCAACTAATTAAAGCAAGCAAAGCATACAAGCAAAGCCAAAACTCGAGGCAAGCCAAAGATGTATTGAACTACACTTAGCAAAAATCAAACATGGCATGAATTAAATAACCAAAATCAAAGTTTTAGCATGTTAAAACAAAGCCAAAAACACATCTAGATGGCATCTAGATGGTCTAAACATGCAAGCATACAAAAAGGCCAAACATGGAGCATAAGATGACAACCTTATAAAGCATTAAAGGGACATCAAATGCAAGCATGCAAGCATGTCATGAGGACTGAAATGACATGTTAAATGGTTCCAAACCATTGGAATAATGCAAGTAATGCATGCTTATGGTTCATACACTTGAGGCTTACAAGCCAAGAATGCAAAGAGGCCAAACAAAGCATGGCAAGCATGGCTAAGACAACCTACATCAGACCTTAAGCATGGCAAAAACAAGCCTAAAAGCTTCACAAAGCTTGGCCAAAACAAGCAAGCATGGTAATCTACATGCTAAGTACATGTTAAGGCAAATGATGGCATTACAAGACATGTATGCTAAACAAGCATGGTGTGGCTAAACCAAGTAAAAACAGAGCTATATTATGACATAATAAGCACAAAAAACAGCTAAGGCATGGCCATCATACACTTAAATTAGATGCTCACTAATGAGGCTAAAATGGCCCTTTTCAAGGACAACAAGGAGAGGGGATGACCCTCTCCTTCTTAGGACCTTAAGGCACCATCCTCAACACTGAAATCCCTCAAGATTTCAGTGGTGAGGAGGCCCAAACAAAGTGGTCCCGAAGCTCACCAAAATAGCACCAAAATAGGGCCAAACAAGGCCTAAGAGGGGTCAAACACCTCCAAACAACAAAACACTCTTAAACAACTATTTAAAGCACTCAAAAACAAGACTTTTATTAGTTATATACAAAGTCTAAAAACAGTTGCAAGATAGTCTAAAAGACTATGCAAAAATGGGGTAAAAAGGGACAAGAATCTCACCCTTGATGATCCTCTTCAAAAACAGCACTCCAGCTGTTTCCTTAGCTCCAAACCAAGCCAAGAACTCCAAGAACAGCCCTCTGGTCCCTCAGCAACCAAGAGATGGTGTAGGACTAGGTGTTTGTATGCAATAGTAAGACTAAACACACACACAAAGCAAAAAGAGTGAGATATAGAGATGGAATAGATACAAATTCCAACCCTAATATCAGAGCTCTTCTGAAAATTTTTGTAACCCTAATGGAGGGAGAAGAGGCTCTCTCTTATAGAGCTCCCTCTTGCAAAGCTTCTCAAGTAAGCTAGTCAAGAGGGAAATCCCTCCATACACGTGTATGGAGAGGAGCAAGGTGTATGCCAGCTAGCACAGCTAGCATAAAAATATCTGCAAAAGCAGATGCACAGTGGACGGCCGGCCAAAAATGCAATTTGACCAAAAAACATGGCCGGTCGACTACAAAAGGTACCGGTCAGCCAAACATTTGGCCGGTGGCAACAAACCAGTGGCCGGTGGCCTCAAGCCATGGCCGGTGATGTGTGGGGATGGCCAACAAGCCATTCCCTGCCCCTCAAAGGCAAAACACAAGTGTTTGGTGCAAAACCAGACACAAAACAGTCGAGTCGAGAGATCCTGAGGCAAGGCGGGTGGCCAAGACCTCCAGGAACTCAAGACGAACACAAACATGGATGATCACCGAGTGTTCAAGCAGTGACGTCCAAGTCTTGAGGATGGTCAAAAATGGGGTGTCGACAATAGTCCAAAACAAGTATTTCTAAACAGATATACAATCTTTAAGACAGATAGATTATCCAAATTTTCATAGGTGAGAGGTAATACATATCCAACTCCATCATTTATGTAAACATCATCCAATTTCATACTCTCAATATCAATTTCATTTATTTATACAAAATAACAATTTGAGTCATTTTAGGGCAAAACTCCATTTTCTCCAAAACCCATTCCAAATGTCAAAACTTACAAATTTAATACAATACATCCTCATTTCTACACCCATAACAATTTGCAAAACCTTTATTTGAGAAGCCCTCTTTTGTTTTTAAACCAAAACCCTATGTTTGTCTAAAATCCTGTAAATCCCAACATATTTACACAACAACAGATAGCTAAGTTAAAAATCATAGGAGAGTGTAGAAAGTCCCTACCTCAAGCTTAGAAGACCAAGGAAGAAATGGTGAAACTTCAAAGACACCGAAACCAAGCTTTATTCGGATCAAACGAAGCTCTTGAGACGCTCTGCCTCCTTCCCAAAGACACTAAGGTAGAGAAACCAACGAATCTAGGTGTAAATGTAGAGAGAAGTTGGGTTTTAGAGAGAGAAATGGTCAGTTTTTGAGAGGAAAATATACGAAAAAGTGATATAAAAAGGTGTTGCTGTGAACTGATATACGCGCAACTCATTCGAGCGCAAAAGTTGTCGCTCGAGCGACCAGACACGATAAGTTGTTCCGCTCGAGCGTAAAAAGCTTCGCTCGAGCACAGAATGCATACTCCTAGAAGTTTTACAAACAGAAGACCGTTGCTCGAGCGCAAGAAGTTTCGCTCGAGTGAAGAACACTACATCCCCAGTATCTTTGCAGGCCTGCAAAAGTACTAGGAGCTCATAAAGCTCGCTTGAGCAAAGAGGTCAAATTCTAGGCAACAATAGTTTGAACCAACTAACAGCCAACCTGTTCCAAACACATCCAAGACACTCCAAAATTCGAACTCAATGAGAAATAAGGGGAAACATGACATGCAAAATAATACAAAACCATGAAACTCGAGTTCAGGATACAAAATTAATCGGGTCCAAACCAAATTGCTATACATATTTTTCATCTCTTCTTGTGTCTCCAAGCACTAAGTAAAGATATTGAAATATAGGTTTATATAAGCATATTTGTAATCAGTGGAATTAATCCTCCATAAATAATAAAACGGTTTTAGAATTACAATACGCTAAGTATAATAGATTTATCATTACAATAATATAT
Source organism: Camellia japonica (assembly GCA_030407325.1). Lineage (NCBI taxonomy): Eukaryota > Viridiplantae > Streptophyta > Magnoliopsida > Ericales > Theaceae > Camellia > Camellia japonica. The sequence goes on along the minus strand of JAPPVO010000016.1, from coordinate 102,934,330 downwards.
GGCATGAAATATTTTGTAACGGCTAAACAATTAAGTATTCAAATATTATTGATTTTATTAAAAATATTCTAACAATCCCCCACTTTTTAATTAAAAATAAATTTTTTAATATTTTCACAAAATTTGTAACATATCCCTACATTTCAACACTCCAATTCAAAAATAATATAAATACAACATATATATAGGGCAACATATATTGTGTAATAGGTATAGGTGTCTTCCGAACTTGAACCTCCCTTAGTGTCAACAGTCTCCCTCTGAAGAATCATAGTGAACTAAGTCTTGAACGACTCTTTGGACTGAAGGTCAACATGTCACACACACAGTACTGGTATTGGACAAGAGTTCGCGGGTTAGTGCTTTTAATGGCCATGTACTCTGATCTTGATTCTCATGAGAATTTTAGAGACTAGCCCAAGTCCCACGGTCGCGGTCTCACGACAATTCCCACTTAGTAAAATCCTCCAAAGGTACAGTGACAGAATGCACCTTGCAGGAGGTTACCTTCCTTGGATTCATTCAGGGTAACACCCTTCCTAACCAATCCTCATCAACACTGTTGCCTTAGGAATGGGTAGAAGAACCACTCTTATGGTGTCTCCTAAAATAAAATTGTTGGAATCAAGACACACTTTGTTTGCACCCATTGAACCTCCTTCATGGGGTTGCCAATCACAGAGGTTAGGTTACTTCCTTAGGTGACTTAGGGCTTAGCTCATTCCCCTCGACAAACAATATGGATCTAGCATTGCTAGTCTAGAGGCAATAAGTTCTCGAGATTATATAATTTAAATTTGCCTCAAATTTGACTTCACAAGTGATAATAATTTTGAGCTTCTCAAGCTTCAATTTTATTTTAAACATATTTCTCCATCACACACAATTCTTTTAAAAACTCACTTTGTAAACACATTTAATTGGACTCATCATGAAAATATATCCAATTTTTTGTCAAGGCAACATAGATCCATCAAGCAAATATGATCCATATCTTTTTCGAACCGAGGCAACATATTGAATCTGTCAAATATATTTGTTCCAAGTAGCCAATAGCCATACCATTAGGGATCACAAATCTTGGTGACCAATAGTCTACTATCATGAACTACACAATATGCCATACTATTAGGAATCACAAATTTGGGTGACCAATAGTCTACTATTAGGAACTACATAATATGGCCAATAATCTCATAACTTACTAGGAACCACAAATTTCTTTTCATTTTATTTCTCCTTCCCGAGTAAGAGTCATGTAACGCCCCAAATTTTATTACTCAAATACATTACCGAATCTCATTGTTAAAATCCATTTTCAAGATATAGTTAAAGAAGCAAAATAAGATAAAATAATTAAAACTCCCCTCTCTCATAAATGCAATGATAGAATGTTCAACACAAATAAGTACAACACATGCTCTTAGGCTTACATTGAGAATTACAAAATAAAATAATTACAATGAAGAGAATATAATCTCTTTACAATACATTGACATCTCACTCAGAATGAACAAATTACAATCCACAATACAACAATTCTCTTGTGTCTTAGCGACACATCCGACTCCACATCTAAAAATAGTTTAAAGATTATAATGAACACAAAGTCCAATAGGGATCTACAATGATTCTCAACAATAAGGCCAATAGATACATGTGATCATGAATGCTATCAGGTGATAATTAGATAAGTAATGTGCTCTTTTATATCCAAAATAAACATACATAAATATACACTTCCTTCTCAAAATCTCTCTTCGACCTTTCAAGAAAAACTTATTTATTATCTTTTCAACTTATCACTTATGATTCAAAAGAAATTCTTCAAATCTTCTTTACTTTAGAAAAAATTTTAAACCAATCAATCTTACACTTATTCTAACCTTTAATCCAAAAATGATAATTACACTACCACCTACCAACTTACTATAATCCATATAACATCAATTATACATACCAACACCTATCATATAGACAAATAATATCATCCAATTCATTATAGAATTATCCCAATCACACACTTTACACCTCCCACACAAATCCACCATGTCACATTTATTTGCACAATTCTGTAGCCAAACAATAAATATAACATAATTAACAACCGACATCGTCAAGCCAATCCAACACAGTTTACCAGGCGCTAACCGAAAGGAAAGCTAGAACCTATCTCAAAGCACCATGGTTTACTGGTGGTTAGCCAGAAGGAATGTGAAACCTCTATAAAGCCCAATAGTCCACACGCTTTACCGGGTGCAAACCGGAAGAAAAGTGGAACTTCTGTCAATACGCCACGCTTTACCGAGTGAAAACCGAAAGGAAACGAACCATCTATATAGCACTTTTATCCATCAACTCATTATATGACCAAATAATTCAATATTATAAAATTTTAATTCAATATTACAAGACATTCAACATTACAAGACACACATAACTTATTCTACTTCAATCCATACCATCCTCCACTGATTACCAAAGACAAAATCTCCACATATATAGCGACACGAGTTATTGTTAATGAAGCACCATGACCCTCGTAACATCTTCATTCTTAAAACCCATTAACCTTTCCTAGAATTACTCCAACAACTAAATTATCTCAAACATCCCATAGTTTATTTCACCAATTCTGATAACCAACTTTCACAACAAAAGTCAATTTCACAACAAACATTTCCTTTCTTTCTCATTTACGAAATCTTAATTCACAATAATTAACATAACTCTAAAATCATGACATTATTCTCTTCTCTCATTTCTCAACATTATTAAGCAATTAGAAATTAGACTTTTTTTACTTTAAATCCCATAAAACATGTTCAAGTAGTTGAAAATTTCCACAATTCACAATAAATCATAAGTTTAACTTCTTTATTTCAAAACCCTAACTTTCTCTTACATGTTTTTCAAAATCTCTTCCAAATGTGATGTTTAATGCAATAGAAAAGTACCACACATCTATCTATAAGAAAATATAGAGGGGAAGTAAGGAAATCCCTACCTTAAGCAAGAAGAGAAAAAAGCCCGGGAATCCAACTTCGACGAAAACACAATTTGCTTAGATTAAAGAAAAACAATCGATGTGCTCTACGTTTTGGTATAAGCAACTAAGGTGAAATTTTTAGTAGATGTAGATGAAATCCAAGCTTGAAAGCTTAGGATTTTCAAAAATGGAGGAAAGAAAGAGAAGAGAGAGTGAAAAATGAGATAGATTTGACCCAAAAGTGACTTTTTAAAGATTAGATCCCGAACAGACCGCTCGAGCGGTTAATCTATGCTTGAGCAGTGAATGAAATCTCTTAGCATCTATACTTTCTTGAACAGACCGCTCGAGCGGTCAAAAGTGTGCTTGAGCTGTGAATCAAGGCTTATATCTCAGACAATTTTGAAAAACATAGATGGAAGGGTCCATCGACTACTCGAGCGGTGAAACTGGCACTCAAACGAACTATGCATACAGCACAGATTAGCAAACTTCAAACGAGCATAACTCTCTCGTCCGGACTCCGTTTAGGGTCGTTCTTATTCCAAATTGAAGCCCGGAAATAAACTTTCCAGTGGTTGTAGCTTCATATCAAGATTCAAAGTATGGAGAAGAAAGTGATAAAGAATGAAGAGTATTTAGGAACAACTATTCGAATTTGGAGTTTTTGATCCAATCTCGCTCAACCATTATGGTAACGCCTCAACCAAGGCTCAAATATCGAATATCGACTAAGAAGGTTCTCAATTATGATAATCTCGCCCAACCATTATGGTAACGCTTCAACCAATACTCAAATATCGACTAAAAAGGTTCTCAATTATAATAATAAAAAAGTCAAATATAATTTCATTATACCAAGAAGTACGAAGTGTTAGAAGTCTTTTCGAACAATAATAAATAAATCAACAACAATCTCTTTTGAAAACCTCCAAATACTTGATCTCCTTTTCACAAAATAAGAATTTGTAAATATACAAATAATTTCATTCACCCTTACATTATAAATCTTCATAAAGCCAATACACAAATAATCATTTTCTCAAGAGTTATTTTCTTACTCACACTTGCATAAAAATTGAAAATTATTTCTTGAAAGAAATATCACACATAACTTATTTTACTTTCATAAAACAATTAATTAAACAAATAATCCACCACCACATTCCAATCCTTCTTTTTTTTCAAACAAAATTTTTCACACAAAGTGAAATTAACAAAACTATTTTCAAAATTCTTATTTCCCCACCTCTAAACTGACAAACATCATGAAAGACATTACCATTACTACTTCCTGCATCATATAGTTCTAGCATAGTATTGATTACATGAAAAAGCAGTGCAATATAAGAAATCACTAAAACCATATAATACCTATTACACTATCAGTCAAATGCATCAAAAAATAAATTTAAAATTCTTAATCCAATGTAAATGCTCAAAGTTCAATATGTTAGCAATACCTCAACACATGAGCCTGCAAGCTATATTCAATATGAATAAATATAACAAACTTGTGAGGCTAATCAACCAAGCAAGCAAATAAATGAACTATTTCAATTAACTAACTGTAATAAAAGTGACCAAAATAACTGTTAGACATATAATTTTTCCAAGAAGATTAATGCAACATTAAGACTCTATTTACATTATCAATTATAACTCATTTCTCAATGATTAATTCAACAATTATGTTGATAGAATATATATATAAAACCATCTAAATAATAGAAAACCTATGACAACCTTACAGAAAGTAAACCTACTTTGCTGTCCACATCTCTATGGTTATCAATCATTTCATCCTCTGTTATTAATAAATCATCCAACACAGTAGCTCTAATTAGATGACATTAATGGGCTTACATACATTTTCATCTAACTTATATAGTATTGAACTAGATAATTATTCTATAGTCAAAACAGATCAAAAAATCTAATGCTAGCAAAGTTTTATTATTTATCTATTCATTTCAAATCTATTATCAGATAGACAGTTTCATACATTTGATCATGCCTCAAAAATCACAATGCATTTTTAAGTTTTAACGGTTACAAAATTTATAACACATTTAATCTCATAATGATTATATAAAATTTTAAAGAATTAAATAATATTCTAACACAAGACTCATACAAACTACTGTTCATGCATGCAACAAAACCAAAAGCTACAATTGACAGAATGAAATAATCTCACATTACATGTTCTTTTTCTTTTTTCCATAAGGGAATTTTCAGACTTGAACTCAATTTTTTCCCCTTAATACAATTTCATGAATAGACTAATTTCCCCCCAAAAACATGTTCAAAGAATTTTACAGGCACATTTCCTGAATTTTAAAAACCTTAAAAATGTGTGAAAATGACCCAACCAATACAATTGCAACCATTTTCCATAAAACAGAATTCTGATTTCTATTCAAATGTGAGGCACAATTTTTGCATTAGAAAATGCCTATAACTTATGCAAATTACAGATTTTAAAAACCAAAATTAATGGTGTAACATCTCAAAACCATTACCTATAACTAGAGCTATTTTCTTAAATTAAGAAAGTCTTTATATTTCCAAAGCAGAACTAAAATAATACTAAGGCCTCGTTTGGGAATGGGTTTTTTTAGTAACTTTTGGCTTTTTTGCTAAAATATGACGTTAAAAAAAATTAGTATGTTTGGGATGACTTTTTGATTTTTTATAAAAAGATGTGCAAAAAGTAGAAAGAAAATAGAATTTTCGACTTTTTGGCATAGGTTGTTGGCTTTTTGATTTTTTAAATAACATTTTGACTTTTAGGTTAAAAAGTAATGTTACCAAACGATACCTAAATCAATAAAACAAAAACTTGACATATATAGGAGAAATATCTTATAATCACTCACTGTATACATGCTCAACCTAATATGCATATTTGAAATCACTCAAACACTAGAACTCATCACCAAATAGTATAACCAATATTTTAGAATTCCTAGGAGGAAATGGGTATTATCCTAATGCAATTATCACACAATCAGAAGTGGCCAAATAACACAAACACCAACTCTACTAGACCTACTAATAATAATCTTGAAATAAAAATTAATTTTAAATTGTCAGTATAGCAATAGAATAAATAAGATAATTAGTATAAATTATATAATAATAATGATAATAAATAATAATATATGTAACCAAAAATTAAGAGTAGGAAAGTATAACTGTGAGACTTTGGGAGTCATGTTGTCATTATCTTAAAAGTTAGGGGTACTTACCAATTAGTCCTATTCACTAGACTTATTTACCTACAGGTCCTAACTAATAATTTAACACTATAAAAATAAGAGAGTGATAAATTTATCACTAAAAAATTATTCATAAAAAAAGAGACTGATAAATTTATCACTATAAAATTATTCATAAAAAAAAAAAGACTGATAAATTTATCTTTATCACTTAATAAATTATATCAAATAGGACTTAATGGGTAATAAGTCTCAAAGTATGACCTATTGGGTAATAAGTCTCCCAAGTAGGACCTATTGGTAGTTTACCCTAAAAGTTACTTGTTCTCCCATTGTGAAGGTACAGCCGGGTAAAACAGTTTCAATATAAAATTCGTATTGCTCACAGTAACTCTCATATAGTATTCACGACCATCAAGAGACTTAGAGTTGCCCGAAACATCAATATAAAATATACATAATTCTAACAAAATATTTCATCTCTCAAACATCAACCCGGTAAAACGTTTTTAGAAAAAGTTTGTGCACTACAACTTTTGGTGTTTAGCCCATAGGAAAGTAGATGGGCACGTGTTGCCTATGGAATTGATAATAACCTCTAATAATAAATCCCATTTTCAACTTGGACAAAAGTTCATACCTAATTCCATCCCTTTTATCATCACCAAAAAGACAAAAGTCCAACCCTCTCAAAAGTCTTACATTGGGCCAATTCAAGCTAAGCCTCAAGTTTGGTAGCCATTTTGTCAAAATATAGGAATTGGGCCAACTCAAAGTTAGACAAAACAAACACTTTTTCTTTTTTTTTAATTATTTATTTTAATTTTTCTTTTTATTATTATTATTATTTTTTTTTTTTCAGTGGGTAGAGTCCATGTATAAGATCACGGGTACAACTCCCCTACCCTTCTATGGTATTAAAAAATGGTTAGCCTCCACTTTGACAGCTATTTTTGTTTTCTTATACTTATTCTCCTTTCGACAAGTTCATGTTGCTCCAATCAAATGAAAAAATAAACAAGTTCGTGTTGACATTATAATGATCTAGTATATCTATTAGAGAAGAACGAGAAAAAAAAAGCATTTGGATCATAAGTTTAAATTCAAAAATTTGGAGTAATAGTTCTAAATTTTATTCTTTTGAAGTAGAAAAGAGAACAATTTGGAAGATCATATTGCCCTTATCTTTTAATCCATCTATATATTTATTTATTATCCATCTATCTGTCCACGTGTCATTCCTCTATTTGTCTATATTACCTCTGTCTTTGTCCATGTTACCACCACTACCCGTCGTCACCGCCAGTGACTTTTCTAGTAACAGCGGTAGTCCGACGGTGATCTAATGGCTGTGAGAACAAAATTGGAAAAAAATTTCTTCAAACCAATCATTTGAGCTTATAACCAAACATTTTCATTAATTATGTTCTTATCTTCATAAAAATATCAATCCTTGAACCTAATACTATATCTCCATAAAAATAGACTTACCACTAATAAACCCGAGAGAGAGAGAGGGGGGAAAAAAAAAAAAACATCATTGTGTTTTATTGATAATGCTAACTTTTCTTTGTTGATGTAACTGGGAGAACATTTCATTGGTGATTTACACATGCCTTTCCACATATATTCATGAACTCAATCATCAGCCGAGGACTAATGTCAAAATCTAAGCCATCATCATCATAATCAACTTATGCATGTTTTGGATAGAGATATCAGTCAGTTGCACTCTCACAACAACCCACTTCAACTAATGTTGTGTTTGGTTGAAAAATTTAAGGAGAGATTTAGAAAGGAAAATGAAAAAAATATGTGAAATATGAATAAAACATATCTATATTTCATCTAATTTCACACACTTTTTTCCTTTCTCTTTCCAAATCTCTCTCCAAATCTCCGAACCAAACACAGCGTAAAGGAAGATCTTTCCCCAAATGGAGTTTGAATGCCAAACATAGAGTTTTTTTCTTTTTTTTTTTCTTTTTCTTTAAGAAAAAGTTTTTTTTTAAAATATTTTTTCAATATTCTTATGTTGTTTGGTTGCCTAAAATTTTGACGTGGCTGTCAGTTTTTTAGTTTATAAACAAATGTAGAAAGGAAGAAAATAACTTAAATATTATTTGGTTAAGAATTTTCTATTTCTAAGTTTTCTATATTTGGACTATAAGTTAAAATAATTTTCAAGAAAAATATTTTTATCATAATCTACAAAATAACTTATTATTAAAAATTTCATAAATCATTTTTTATTAAATTTACTTCCAGCTCGGCTCTTTCAATACATTGATCTTTTCAAATGTGAAATAATAGCATTTCATTGCCTTTCTACCAAACAAGGAAACTTTCTCAAAGTGTAAGGCCCAAAAACCATGACTGAGGGCGTGCTTGTTTTAGTCCAATGGCCATGGGGTTGGATTGTGTTTGTTTGCAATAAATACCTTAGGACTAATAGTCCCTTGTTATTCTAATCCCATGGCATTGGAGAATTAAGTAGAAAAAGATAATTTTGTCCTCCATTTTATGAAAATAACATAGTCATATTTTAGATAATAAGAATTTTTACATAATTTTATATATTTAGTCCTAACCAACTAATATCACCACACGACAAACTAACATAATTTTTATTAGACCCCTCACTAACAATGTCTTCACTAACAATCCTTACATGAACAATTTCATCTAACCTAACTATCAAACTAAACAGGGCTGAGTTCTGAATATTGAGCCCAATAACTAATGTAATCTATATTCTAAAAGTAAACTAGCTATTATAGATCTCAATAAAATAAGCCTAATAAAACTAATCTAGTTGAAATAAATCGGGTTAATTGCCGGTCAATTCTATTCAGTAGATTTAAGTACGTCTAAGTTCTATGCAAATGTACCAATAAATCTTAAAATACCTATATTGTCCTTATTAAATTTATTACCCCCATTAAATTTCTCATTTTTTTTATTTTTGTACTTTCTTTCTAGCATTTCTCTAGAGAGCTTCAAACCACCGCTGTCTACTACAACTGCCACCAATGATGCCCACCTACCACCGCCATCGTTATCGTCATCATTTGATCGTTGCCACCATTCACCAATCACCTCTACCATTGATGATCTATATTCTAACATCTTCGATCTACACACTACCACCATCCTTCGTCACCATCAACGCCACGCACTTCTCATGATCATCCTCTTCCTTTGTTGCCCTCACTTCATTGATGACTTTCACATCTAGTCATTTCTTTCCAACACTGATCTTAACCGGTGACTTTAAATCTTGCCATTTTAAATGTCGATTTATTATTCTGGACACCAATCTGGTATCGTATCCCGTGAAGATGTAGCCATGACATAATTATATTCTATATTATAAGGACTTTTATGTAATTTCACATATTTAGTCACAACCAACTGATATCACACACTAGTATACAAACAAACATAATTTTTATTAGCCCCTTCACTAACAATTCATTATTAACAATTTTTACATTAACAATCCCATCTAATGTGACTATAAAAACAAACGGGACTGAGTTCTGAATATTAAGCCCAATAGCTAATGTTATCTATATTCTAAAAGTAAACAAACTATTATCAAGATCTCAATAAAATAAGCCCAATAAAACTAATCTAGTTGAAATAAATTGGGTTAATTGCCGGTCAATTTTATTCAGTAGATTTAATTACCTATAAGTTCTATGCAAATGTACTAATAAATCTTAAAATACCTATATTGTCCTTATTAAATTTATTACCCCCATTAAATTTCTCATTTTTCATTTTTTTACTCTTTCTACGATTTCTCTAGAGAGCTTCAAACCACCACTGTCTACCACAACTGTCCCATAGATGTCCACCTGCCACCGCCACCGCCATCGTTATCATTATCATTCTCATTCTATCAGCGCCGCCATTCACCAACCACCTCCACCGTTGCTAATCTATACTCTAACATCTTCGATCTTCACACTACCACCCTCCTTTGTCACCATCAACGCCACACATTTCTCACCATCATCCTCTTCTTTTGTTGCCCTCATCTCATTGATGACTTTCAGATCCAGTCATTTCTTTCCAATACATATCTTCACCGATGACTTCAAATTTGACCATTTTAAATGTTGATCTATTATTTTGGACACTAATCTAGTATCGTATCCCTCATCCCTGTGAAGATGTAGCCATGACATGATCGTCAAAGCTACCAATGAGATCGAGCCTCTCTCACTCTCTTTTTTATGTGTGTTTACATTTATATCAATGGATTTCTATCAATCTGTTTATAAAAATCTGGTTAAACCAACTTCTTTGTTTATAAAGTCTAGATATTAGTAAATAAAATTATGGGGAGGAATATATCAATCTTACTTCTTTTTGTATTAAAGTATGTTGGTGTGTTTTTGTGAATGAATAAGTGAATGGGAGTGTAAGAGTGAAAGGGAGTAATTGATTAAGTAGTCTGGAAAATTTTGATCAATGTTGTCAGTAATAAATTTATCATTGATAATTATCCTCTTCCACCTACTCCTTCCTTTCTCTTGTCGCCACCAGATCTGAGGACATAATCAGAGTATATGATCAGAGTTGTGAGATAATGGAGAAAGAAGTTTTTGCCCCAAAAAAATAGTCAAAATATTATCAAAAAATATGGCCTAAAAAATATCACTGGAGGTTAGAGATGATTACTGGTTGAAAGTTTTTTTTTGGGGGGGGGGGGGGGGGGGCAATATTGATAATTGGGGATAAGGTGGCGAAAAGGAAAGCATTTAAAAAATGTTAATAAACCTGACATAAGTAAGCTTAATCCATAAGACTAGTCTATAAATACCCAAACTCATCATAAGCAGGTTAGATTCAGTTGGGCTTCAATGACTATTTAAATATATATCCAAATTTCCCTGTGATAATAAAGGATTAAAAAATATAGGGGAACTTACTGATAAGTCTCATGTAACAAGTTCAAAACCCAGCTAATCCCAAAACAAAATACTTGCACCAATTAGTCCAACACATTTTTAATTGTTACCAAAAAATCCTTTTTTTTTTTTTTTTAAATTTGCAGACGCTGTTCACATCTTACTACCGTCGAACTTCCGTTTAACGGTCGCCGGAGACTCACCGGAATGTCTAGAATATTGCCGGAAAAAAAAAATTAAAAAACATGTTATGAAACTGTAAAATTTTACAGTTTTAAACCATGATTCATTCCAGCACCAAAAAAAAAATTTGAAACTGCAAAATTTTACAGTTTTCACCGCCTGTAACTAAAACTCGAAAACTACTTGTTCAGAATTCGAAATTTTTTTCCATTAGAACAGAAAAACAGAAGTGTATAGCAGAGAGGAAAAAAAAAAAAAAAAGAGATCGAAGGGGAAAGACGGATGTAGAGAGAGGATTGTACTCCGGCAACTATTTTTATTTAGATCTAGCCAAATCTGTGTAGATCTACTCAGATCTGATGTAGATCTGAGTAGATCTACATCAGATCTAAGTAGATCCACTCATCTTCTTCGTCGGAAAATATATCATCTTCTTCGTCGGAGTTGATTTCGATGGTTGGTGGTTATCAATGAACCCCGATCAATGGAGAAAGACATGATCATCGGTGGTCGTCTTCCATGACAAACACGATGAGAGAAAAATTCAGAAAAAAAAAACGAGAGAGGAAGGGAAGCAAAAAGCAGAGAGAGAGAGGAAAGGACTTTTGGGTGTAGTGAAAAAGTTATGGGATTAAATGGAGACCACATGTTTCACATAGGACCTATAGGTAATTTCCCCAAAAATATATACTAATTTCATACATTTCGTTAGGTAGATTAAGTTACTATTGGAAATCATTGTAATTATGTGAAATGTAAGATTAGCAATAATTTATTCATACTTGAGAAAAAGTCAATATAATTTACCCAATAAAAATTCTCATTTCAATGAAGTATTTAGCATTGTCCAGCACAGAGATTGAAACACGAAAAAAAAAAAGAAAAAAAAAATTTAACAAGCTGCCATTTCACAACATTTACAATTTATTATTTTTTTTTAATTTACAGAAAATATTAAACATGTTTATATTTATTTGGGATAAAAATAATAAAAAACATATTTGGTACACAAATATTTTAAAATTTTATTTTGAAAATAAGTAAGAAGAGATACTTGCAAGAGGTAGTTAACGAATGGAGATGATGACTGGAGGTAATTGTCAGCCACAAGTAGTGGCTGAAGGTGGTTGCCACAGGTGGGAAGTGGTTGGAAATGGCAGGATGTGGTTGATAGCCATTAGAAGTGGGGGCCGACAATGATTGTCGATGGTCAAAAAAAGTGATCCATCAATTGTGATAGTTGAATGTGATTTTCAACAAAATGTGCTGGTCAAAGGTGGTTAGCACCAATGGAAGGTGATTGATGGCAATGGCATGTGATTGATGGTTGAGGGAAGTGGTGATCAGAGGTGGTCGGAAAAAAAAGTCATTAGCAATGGTAGCCAGTAATGATGAGCAATGGGTAATGATCGAAAAAGGTGGAAGAAAAAAAAAATTTAAACAAAAGTAAAATCAATTTTTTTGTGTTCACAAAATTTAATAAAATTTGAAAACTATTTATAACTTTCTGAAAACGAAAACAAACAAAATGAGTTTTTATTTACCATTTTCAAAAATTCTGTAAATCTAAACATTATCAAATAGGCCCTAAGCTAAATAAAACAATTTCTTAATTACTAAAAGGTTATTTAAAAAAAAATACAAAAATAATCATTGGAATAAAATTGCCAAAAGAAAAATGACAAAACAGGTTGTCATGCAATTTTACTAACAGACCCTAATTATAGAGATTGAGACCTTAAAACATATTCCATGACAAGCTTGGGTAATGCAAGTCTTCTAAGTTCGATTACAAAAACAACTCAAATAAACTAATGAATATGCTATCTTGCATACACTTCAATTAAGGAACAGCAAGATACTGATACAATAAAATCAAGGTTTACAAGTACATTTAGTTCTATCAAAGAACCCAAACTTATCATTTGGACACTTGATCAGATTAGGTATACAGCATTTTAGATGTCCATATGCTAAAATTGAGCTCAACATATCAATGTGGTTTCAATATAGATTGAAAACCTAAAGCCGACGACTCCAATTGGATGATTTCAGACCCCCTGAACACCAACAACGAATACTCAGATTAAAACAACTAACAATAAGAATATTACGATACTATATAAATTAGGTTTTGATTGTTATTTATTTATTTTTGAGTATACAGTTCTATTCTTCTCAAACTACACTTACGCTGCTGTTTTCAATTGGGAGATTTAAGAAGGGATTTGGAAACAGAAAGAGAAAATATGTGTGAAACTATATCTTTCCCCTTTCCCTTTCTAAATCATTTCCCAAATCCCCCAACTAAACATAGTATTACAAAATTCAAACTAGTAACAATGCCCAGTCATAACAAGCTTGAACTACAAATAAATCTGTGACCCAATGATGTTTTTTCACGGCATGTATTTTCTTAAGATATTTTTAATAGTTTTGCTTGGGACCCCAACTAAACTATCGAAAAATATACACCACATTCATGGGCCAAGAATTCTTACACCCATGAATGTGGTGTGTAGAATTTTCAGTAATTTCCTAGGGATGCATAACTTTTTCCTATTTTTTAATAGATTAACTGACTGTAATTGGACATGCATTCAACTGTTATCTTCTAAGTCTTGCGACCATGATTCTAAGGCCAAGTTTGGCATCTACTAAATAATACAAAAAGTCAAAAAGTCACTATCCTATTTAAGTCACATCATCTTATTTAAATCACATCACCTCTCTAACACATCACATTAAACCCAATCCGAACCCAACCCATATAAGCCAATAAGTCAAAAAGTGCACTTTTTTAGAACATCCCAAACCAACCCTAAATGACCCAAAAATTTAAGACATTCATAAGAAAATTATGTCCTACATATAGAAGATTTTATTGTATTTATTAATGTGTTAGCTGCCGTGTGCCAGTTGTGCGGTGCTTCCATTTGAAAAACTTTATCCATACATAAAATTCAAACAAAAACTCCAAAAGAATGATGTGGAAGTGGCATTGTTGTAAATACAAGTCATTTTTTTAGTTGTTTTGTTTTGAAATGAAAGGTCACCCCATTAAGCCACATCATATGAAAATTTTGTATGAATTTTCTGTTTGTATGTCATCCTCAATTACATCCATCTCCAAACATGATTCCAACTGTAGCCAGTTCATTTTCTATCAAGAACACAACCACCCACAGCAAGAACTTCATGAAATGATTGGTTGTATGACAAAGCTCAAATACATCAAAGAAGTTATAAGGTAACTGGCAATAAATACAGTGGTGAATTTACCATCAGAATCAAAATAACCAGAAGGAAGAGATGCAACACAGTTCTTAATTTATACCTCAGCTGGTGATGAAATGATTGAATCCCTTTCAGAATTCAAATGGCCACTCAGTCTCCTGCATAAATACAAATAACTTCTTGAATCTGTACTTTATTGAGAAAATGGAAATGCAAGTCAATACCTTGGCCTCTCAGACTTGGCAAGATGTTTAGACATTATGGACGCCTGCAATTAGACCCATGGTTATGATATAAGTTCGTCTCAGTTACAAAAATTAAAAAATCACTGAACTGCAAAAGATTCAGGTGTGTTTGGAAACAACCAGAGCCGCACATACATGAGTTAAAGGGATGACAACGTTGGCCAGCAAACTATTATATTTACAAAAGTTACTTTGTTTCAATCATCGGATTATAGTGTTCGACACTAGACAACACCACACCCAATTCCACCCATCCTACATTACTCAAACAAAATGCGGAAAATGTAACCATATCTCAAAGTTAATATTGCTTTCTTCAATATACAGACAGACACATGCACATACGCACATTCACGTTAAAAGCACATTATGCTTTGCACAACCCTCTACATGCAAATTTGAGTATGGAAGTCATAACTAATTCACCACCAAACATTTATAATATCCCTCCCTCGTAATGCATATCTATTGACAAGTTACTGTATCCAACACTTTGACCCTTGTTGGGATGAAATTAAACCCTTGTCTCAGTGGGGTGTGGATAAATCTTGGGAGTACCACATAAGAAATTCTGGTTACAAAAATAGTTCCACATACAAGAGCACATTTTTTGTTAGATTAGGGATATGGCCGGACGGCAGGTATGGGCCAGGAATCCCTAGCCTGGCCCTGCCCTACTAATGACTCTGTCACATCCGTCCCATACCCATACCCATAAGAGGTTTCTGGTCTCAGCTCTATCCCCAACCCCAGAACTCCCCTTCAATTTCATACGACACCTATACCACCCTGCTTGGAGATTGATCATTAGAAGAAAGTTATTTCCAATATATATATTGGGGTGGTGGAAAAAAAATGTGGAGAGATGATTATGAAGGAAATGCTCAAGTCAAGGGATTGAAAAGAGAAAATATAACAGATCTAATAACAATGCATGTCAACGAGAAGTGCAGGAGAGGCAACAAGGAGCTTCAGCTTCATAGAGCACAACATCAATAGTTAGAGACACGGATTAGGTGTGTCATGCACTTGTATATTTGGAGGTCCAAAAATTAAACCAATTGCTACCCAAACCCAAATTGGGGTTAGCAAAACGTCCCTAACCTCTCCCAGCAGAGCTGGGGTGGCACAGATTACACATTTATTTTGGTATACTGCCATCCCAAGTTGGATATATGAATCAACAAAGACACCTGGATCATGCAGAAACATCTTATAGATGCACTTCTTTGCACTAGTAAAGATAATTCAATAAATTTACCAAAAGTAAATATTTCATATATGATAAGTAGCATATTTATGCACTTTTAGTCTTAAATTGCAATGCATTTACATCCACCACTTCTTATTTCAGACAAGTTTTTTTATTAGAAAATTCAAGAATGTCTTTTATAATTGGTCAATGCTATTTTGTGTGGCTTTATTGAGTTTTAATGACATTTCATTGCAAAGGTAATTCTAGCCAACCAAAGACAGAAATTGTAGTCAAACTACCCTTCATGTTTGCACTGTTTTTTCTTTTTCTATTTTTTTTTTTTTTACCCCTTTCACAGTGTACCTACCAGCACAACATTAGGTTGGACCAATCTTAGTATTTCGGTCGTAACTTTTGACTTGGATATGGGATTGATGTGAAAGTTGTGGGCATTTGAAAGAACACAAGCTCTAAAAAGCCATATATTTCACTTTTTTAGGCCAATAACCCAAAAGTCACTTCATCATTTGCCACACATAAAAAGACAAAATAACAAACTTGTTTCTAAAATAAGCCAAAAAATCAGAAAGCCAAAAAGCTAGCATATTTTTGCAGAAACTTTTCCTCCTTTGGCTCGAGCTCTAAAGCATGGGTAATCTTTCAACTTATTTTCATCTTTAGAACCTTTTTTTCAACAGAAGTTATAAATTTAACCATTTGCATCTGTCAAGACTAGATGACCCTAAAAATTAAAAAAGAAAAAACTTTGAAAAAGTCCATTAAAGGAAAAAAACAGCAAATTTACTTTTTTAGACTTTTCCAGCAAAAATTCAGCTTACTTTCATATGTAGTAGACTCAAAATTGTGCTTCATATAAGCCTTGTGACATAATATAACTTGGTGCAAATTACTAACCAATTTTCTAACAAGGGCTTAATGATTTAAAAGTGAATTGTGCTATTAGAAACTAGGAGTTAGGCTGATATTATTGTCAATTCTTTGTTACTTAGATTTCTAGTGTCTCTAGTACTTCACATGTTCTCCAAGGTCTTGTGCTACATTCTTATGATTTTCATGGAATTGAATAATGTCCATTTGCATTTGAAAAGAGGCTTTGAAATTTTGGATTTGTCATGATTATTAAATTTTGAAATCTTCGCAATGTTTCTCTCTAGGACAAACAAAATGGTACATGGGGAGGAAAGGTAATGTACAGCATATTTCTGCACTTCAATCTTAAATTGAAATGCATTTATATTCACTTCTCACTTTACAGACAAGTATATTTATTAGAAAATTTAATAATGTCCTTTTATGATTAGTTGATGATATTTTTAGGCTTATTGTGTTTTAATCACATTTTATTCCACACGTAATTCTAGCCAACCAAATAGAGAAATTGTAACATGTTCCCACAGTTTTATTTTTTCTTTCAAAGTGACACTGCTACAACTAATTAGTTGGACGGTCAATTTGGAAAGAAGACTACAAGTTCTACAACTTTGAATCTAAAGAAAATTTCCTAAATCGGTTAAAATTAAGTATGAAATCGACCAAAAATGTGAACAAAGAAATGTAAACTTACAATGATGATTGGAGTAGACCATGCAACTGATTGTTATGGCATTAGTTTGGTGCAACTCATAGCACATGAGCTCACTTGTAAATTTTCAAAGCAAAGAAGGTCCATCCAATTCAAGTTGTGTCCAAATAAAGGCAAGCAATGAAGGGAAAGTTGCACCAGATAAGAAACAAATCTGGACAGGAATTAGCTTGCACATATTGTTTCACACGTAACTTTTGGCTCACATACAAGGTTCTGAAAAGCGGTTGCGGTCGCCGTAACGGTGGCGGTGGCACGGTTGGGGGATGTAAAGGCCGTAGCGTAATGGTTGCGGTAACCGGAACGATGAATTTTTTTATTTTTTGCATAATTTGAAAAAAACTTATCGATACACATTTTTTTTTTTCCATGATCATATTTATTGGGTTTAAAATAAATATTGATCAATTTTTGTAAATTTTTAAGTATAATCCAATATATTTCATATTTTTAAATGGGGAATTGACTCATAAATCCTAAAAGGTGAGATTGTAATCTAATCAGTCCCATATTTAATTTTGTACACCCAAAGGTCCCATTATTTGGGGGTGGACAGTTTTGCCCATGAACTTATTGTTTTGGGTTTGGTGATATTATGTTTGAATGATGTGGGTGTATGTAACGTTTGGGAAAAGCTTACTATAGCTTTTTTATGATGTGGATGTATGTAACGTTTGGGAAAATCACATTTATAGCTTTTTTATGATGTGGATATATGTAACGTTTGGGAAAAGCTTACTATAGTATGTAACGTTTGGGAAAAACACATTTATGACGTGGGTGTATGTAACGTTTGGGAAAAACTTACTATAGCTTTTTTATGATGTGGGTGTATGTAACGTTTGGAAAAAACACATTTATGACGTAGGTGTATGTAACGTTTGGGAAAAGCTTACTATAGCTTTTTTATGATGTGGGTGTATGTAACGTTTGGGAAAAGCTTACTATAGTTTTTTTTGGGTTTAGTAGTGTATGTAGAGGTGTCCACGTTATTTATGACCCACACGTTTCAACCACAAAAAAAAAGGGTACATTAGTCAGAAAAACCATTTCATAATTACATAATGGGACCCTTCGGATCACATTACCCAAAAAATAGGACTTGGACGTCTATTAATTTTAAAATGGGACTTGGTAGACTACAACTCTCCAAAATGGGAGTTTCCAATAATTTCCCCTTTTTAAATCACTATAAACTGAGTTTTTTACATTTTATTTTAATAATTAATGACTTTATATTATACAAAAAATCAATCACTAACTATTATATATAAGATAAACAATGACAAAAGTAAGAGAATAAATAAGAGCCTAAATATATATATATACATACATATTTTAACCAAGCCAAATAGATAATGACCACACTTATTATTATTATTATTTTCAAACAATATATAGATAGACACACACAAACAAAATGGTTGAGTGATAGCAGCTGAATAAAATAGTATAAGTCTTACAGCTTCAACAAATCAATAACATGTTCTTCATCTTCCCTCTTCTCTCTCTCTATCTCTTGCTCTTCCATTTTGTCTCTTTATCTTCCCTCTTCTCTCTACCCCTCTTCCCCCATTTTCAGCCTTTTTTTTTGTGTTTTTTCGAAAGAAACAATTCGGAACCGTTACGTAACGGTGTATAACAGGCCGTTACGGCTGTTACGGCACCGTTACGACCGCTACGGCAGCTGCTACGGCCGATACACCTGTGAATCTCAATCACACTGCAAAAGCGGCCGTAACGGGTGGCGGTATCCACCAAAACCGTTACGTAACAGCGTTACGTAACGGTTGCGGCCGCTTTTTAAAACCTTGCTCACATATTAGATTGAGTCAAAATCAAATGCGTTGGAAAGCTGATTCAGAAAGCAAGAAATTTGAGTTTCACAAAGACTTCTGATTTCAAACGTTTAGAGAGTCAAAACAGGATGCCAATAGGAGCCAAAAAACTGGGATTTGGAGATCTAAAATTTCCTTCTAGCAGGAGAATTCCTACGAGTGCTGAGTACTTACGTAGGGAAAGAGGAGCAAAAATCAACCTTGGTGGGGGTCAACTGGCTTTGGTTCTTCTATTATTTTCTGTTTGAAGAGGATTAGCTCTATGTTTTCAGTTCTTTTTTTTGGGGGGAGGGGGAAACTATGAGTAGCTAAATTGCTAGCAAAAGGCTAGAGGGGAACCCCAATATTCTATCATGTGTTATTGTGATTACCAGTGTCATTATTCACAAATTACTACTGAATTTTTTGGGATTGAATTAACTGTTAGAAAATCACATGTTGATAAATTTTATGATTCATTATGATTCTTTAATATATCAAATGCATACTCTACGATTCATTATGATTTGGGAATATAATGAGTGCATAATTTTCCCTATAACATGTTAATGGATTCAATTTCTCAATCAACTCACGTTCAATCTACGTTACACCTTCATTAAGTTTTTCATCATATTTTCCGATTAGGATAGTTGGCTCTCTAACTTAATTGCGTTAAAGATACTTCAAGTATGTGAAATAGGATGCCAGGTGGATCAATCCCTAGTGCTTTTCTCCATTGATTTCTCTTAATTCATGTTTAATTGTCTTCAATTATCATTTCAATATCATTCTCTTGCTCCACTCCCTGGTGGATGAATAAACAATCAATTCATTTTAATTTTCTTCACAATAATAGAAATGTTACATAAGTGTCTACCATTCCTTGTGGATCAACCTGAGACTTAACGAGAAAACTACTTGTGATACCGAGTGCTTGGGTTTGCAATCATTTTGTCATAGAAGTATATAATATGTTTGCAGTGCACCAGATATTGAGAATCATCTAGAATGCATGGCCGTAAAGATTAAATACCTAAAGAACTAGTAAAAAGGTTTATTTACCTAAACAAAAGCATGCCAAGGATAAACAAAACAGATTTTACTTCTTCAACAGATTCAGAATTGCTAATAAGTAGATTAAGATATAAATTTAAAAATTAGCTTTGGAAGTGACAAACTAGGAACAGTCAGGAAGGCTAGAGAAGAATAGGAAATAAATATGTATGATAAGCAGTAAATGTATATAATTAAGGAAGTGCTGCCTAAAGGTTACAACATACAATATCCCCATGTAAGTGATCCGTGCTATAAAAAATGACAGGAAAGCTATAGCTTGGTGCACTTGATAAAATTATGCAACTTATCTGGAGTAAATTCATGTAGATGCTGGGATCACCATAAATGGGGATCCTAGGGGGAGGGGAAGACCTAAGTTGACATGGGATGTGGTAGTGGAAAAAGATATGAATTTATTTAATTTAGTTGAACACATGGCCCTTTATAGAGCTGAATGGCGAAAAAGGATTCATGTAGCTGACCCTACTTGATTCGGACACAAGGATTAATTTGGTTTGGTTTAGTATCTAGAGTAAATTGAAACTTCATCCAACTATCCAACTATCTAGAGTAAATTCACAGGGAAATGCATGAATCTCAAATTCAGTTTTTGATCCACATTACTGGGAATGTTCAGTACCTGCTCCTGGATTATGCTCCTTGCCTCAACTAGTTGAGCTTCAAGCTCAAGCTCCCTCTCAGTTGCTTCAGAAGTGACTTCTGCTCCTTTTTGTGCATCTTGTAGCTGACCCATGCGCTCCTTCAATTTTGAGAGCAGCACAAAAACAAATTAATGCCTTCAATATTAACCGACAAACAAACATGCAACGCACAAATGGTGAAATGTACTACCTTTATGGAAGCCATTTTATTCCGAAGACTTTCTTCTATTTGATCTCGAGCCATGTGAAAAGGCAGGTCAAAGACATCCTAGAAGTTATAAACTCATAAATCTTACTTCTTAAAATAGCAGTTCACCCATCAAGAAAAAATCCACTTGCATCATTTCCAACAATCTGCCATACCGTCCTCCCACCCAATGGGGACTGTGAAGGATCAGCATCCAGTCTTTCATTTAGAGGAAAAGATTGCTTGGACAGACCATTTGGAGCATTCAGGAAATCACGCATATCCACCTGTAAGTGAAATATATGATAGAACGGTTTACATACATGGAAAAGCTTCTTACCAATTTCATTACAAGTGAAAGATTTCACAGTATTCAATAAAGAACATCAATTTGTGCAGATCCTTCTCCACTGCCTCATCTTTCCCACAGGAATACTAGTGTTCAACTGTATATTTCAATTTTGAATTTCATACTTTCATCCACTGAGAAAGGAGCCCATTTGGGGAGATTGTGAAAATGTTGTTTAAAGGACAAAAAACATCATGCTTGTAGGAAGCCCAAGCAGACTGACCAATACCAGTCCATGCAAGGAAGCATGGCACATCATATTTTTCTTGTCAAGGAATAGTGCTTCCTCAGTGTAAAGAACTTTTACCAGAAAAACAAACAATATACACATACAAATACTTAGAGATATGCGTGCTTGTGTGTGTGTTTGTGTGTGTGTGCATGCGTGCGTGCACAATTCTTGAGCAGGGAAGGGGAATAGTGCTTCCTCAGTGTAAAGACCTTTTACCAGAAAAACAAACAATATACACATACAAATACTTAGAGATGTGTGTGTGT
Source organism: Camellia japonica (assembly GCA_030407325.1). Lineage (NCBI taxonomy): Eukaryota > Viridiplantae > Streptophyta > Magnoliopsida > Ericales > Theaceae > Camellia > Camellia japonica. Next base: position 102,912,160 of record JAPPVO010000016.1, on the reverse strand, counting down.
GTGTGTGTGTGTGTTTGTGCGTGTGCGCATGCGTGCATGCACAATTCTTGAGCAGGGAGGGGGCCTCAAACACTTAAGGTCAGCCCAAAAATTGGACAGGCCAAAAATTGCAGCCAGCTTGGCAAAAGAAGCCTATGAATTACACCAAGCTCTGTGGTGACTGAACTGACGGAAACCCTACTTAGAATCACACATATTTTGGATGTTGTTATGATTCCATAGAATGATAGGTGTTACATTTAGACAAACAACTATCAGTGAAAAGTTAAAAGCATAGCACGGATCATCCCTCTACCAACTATTAGAGCCATGGTGTGAAGTATTTACCAATACCGCGTATTGATATACACTGCTACTCTACTAAGCAAGATAATACACATCACAATACTAGAGAAACCATAGGTTGCCAAATATTTGATGCGATCATTTTGTGGATATCTCCTACCCTATTCACATGTTGTGCACATGTGGACAATGAGGTGTGCCTTACGCGTCAGCTATAGTACAGATGCGAGTACGCCTTTATGGGACACGTGTCCGGGTGGAGATGGGAAACTTCATAGCATTTGAGAAAATGAGCCCAAGTCTTAAAATACAAATTCATGCTATGCTAGCATGAGTGTACCACAGTGGTTTAACCGCACAGCTCAAAGCGGCTCACTTGACTTCAGTTGTCGCAGTGGTTATACCACGAGAGCCTTACCTACATGGTTGAAGATCTGCACCATTTCCACACACATAAGATAAGAGGCAAGACTTACTTACGTTGAAGTCTTTAGCAAAGCATTATAGGACTGGAATCTTATGGTTTAGTAGCTAGAGGTGTGGCTAGGTGTGATTTCCCACAAGCTAAGAAGCACAAACACTTCTACAAAGAAAGTGTGTCGTGTCTGACACTAACACTGACACTCTTCGAACACTCCCCAAAGTGTGTCCGGCATTTCTTCAACAGGTCTTAATTAATATATCACATTCATAATATTGGACACTTTACTGACACTTTTTGAACCTGCCAAACATGTTCTATGTGATGAATCCTTTCATAATAACAATGTTGTACATGCTTTAAAACACAACCAACACAATGTAAATATGTTTTGGAACATTTAAAAAGAAGAATACATTATATGCATTACAATGTTCTATAATTGTTTTACATTCTTTATAATCTAATTATTACATAAATGGTATCTTGATTTTAAGTAATAATATATAGCTTTTAATGTAATTAGTGCTATCTTACATATTTTTCATTATCTTTTAATAAATAATTCATGCATATGACATATAAATTTGGGAAAACTTAATTTTAACATGTCCCAAGTGTGTCATGTCTCATCTCGTGTCCATGTCTATGCCACTTAGCCCACGGGGTGTCACAACCTTAGGCCAGCCTTAACAAGAGAGAAACTACGGCCTTGTTTGGTTTGTTTTTCAGAAAAAATTTTGGGAAAAATTCTCTACAAACAAATTTTCAAGAGTAATCAAACCAAACAATTTTTTTCCAAAAAAAATCTCAAAATTTTGTTTAGTTACCTACTTTCCAAAATCACTCTCTCATACACATCAAATCAATCACTTTTTTTAAAACTCTCTCCCCAAACAATTTTCCAAAACCATTTCTGAAAAAAGGCAAACCAAACAAGTTTTCGTACTTTTTATCTCAAAAACTACTCTACAAACACAAACCAAACACACCCTACGGATGCTCGAGGATTGAGGCAAACCCTAACAAAATGATCTTCTATGATATTCCCTAACATACTCTAACCTAACAGAATTCCGAAATATTCAAAAAGTTGATTATGCCACATGTGAGCAACCCCTTATAAATAAGAGGTCTTACCCTATTTACATCTCAGTCAATTTGAAAAGTCCAAACTCACTCAATTTTAGGCAAAATTTGTGCCTAACTTGAAGTTCTGGAAGTCTAGTTTCATTTGAAATTGGTTTTACTCCAGGATTCAAACTAGATCCTGAGTTAGAGTCTTTGGAAAGTCAGGGGTGCTACTCTATTACTTCAATTACAAAAACAGTTGAATAATCTTAGTTTTGGTCAACCAAGAGTAGCCTAGATGTCTTCTAAAGTCCAAGTCTTGATCCTAGATGATTTTACCTAACATATTTTTTGTCTTGTTACTCAGCATCCTTCTTAATGATGAAACTTGGCTCTTCATGCTTAGCCTTTGACCTCTTTAACTCTTTGATGCCATTTTAAAATCATCCAGCCCTTGAGGCTCGTATGAGCTTGCACTGTTGAGAGAGTCATCACTGACTCCCTTTCCTCTCTCTGAAATTTTCTCTTTCTTTCTCTCTCTAGAAGTTTCTTGCTCTAGATATTTGTCCTAGGCTTATCTCTCTAGACTAGATTTTGCCTAATGGAAGTGGTGGTTGTGCATTAAAGAACCATCGGTTGCCACCTTTAATGGAGATTTCCAGAGTGTTCAATGTCGATGGAGGCAACCGAGACTAGTAGCTATAAATAGGAGATACGCCTTAGTTGCGTATAAGGTGTCAGAGTGTGTTGTATTCAAATCTTGTGTGCAAGTGGTGTCTCTTAAGGGTCTTTGGTCAAGTCAACATAAGTAATATAGTGAGTTCTCGTAGAGAGTACTTGAGTGTACTATTGTAGTGTACAAGTGTCTCGTGTACTTGGGAGTGTTATTAATAAAAGCTACTCTTTTTTTATTTTGTCAAACTCGACAATTTGGTATTAAACCTTGGTTGTACAGTACCGTGAACAATTGAGATTGATATGGGTGTTGTTGCAGCTAGTGTTACCCAAAAATGTCGCTACCTTAGTGATTTACATTTCGGAACAGACATTCCGAAACATGGTATACTTCCATTCCAAAACGGACAATTTAGCAATCCAAAATGATCCTAAAATTTTCCAATAGGAGGGGGAAAAATCAAACTTTATGAACTAAAATATAAAGAGTGGAGTTTTCACATGACTAAATATAAAATAAATGGGCCATAATGCTTCTAAAATTGTGTTTTTATATGATTACTGTATAATTATATTTTATTGGATGTCTAACTATTAAAATATAATTACTATTATATTTGGTAGTCTCTTAAATTCTAGCAGTGTGATTTATACAACCCTACTCCTATCATATCACATTTTAGAACATGTAGTGTACCATGTTTTCGTTCTTATTCCTCATATTGGAATAATCCACATTCCAGATAACATAGGTTGTAGCCCACGAGTACAGGTATAATGTTTGATTTTGGTAATGTAATTGAAGGTATGGTCACGTTGACTTATCATAATTATGATTATTGGCAAATGTGCATAGAAGCATATATTTAAGGACAGGATCTTTGGGAAATCATTAACGGCAATGATGCTACTCCACCTACAAATGAAAATAAGAAACATTGCAAAATTGGCGGATCAAGGCAGGAAAAAATACAGTCATGCTAAAACAACAATTTAGAAAGAATTATTGGAGTACATTTGGGTAGCTACTACACAAAAAGCTGTTTGAGACACATATGGGACACTATTTTGAAAGACAAACAACGCAGGACTCTAGTATCTAGAAAATGGGCTTGCAACAGTTACACAAGGATTGCTAAAAATTTACCAATGTTTCACAACTAGATCCAAAATCAAGAAAGGAAAACAATATAGGGTGCCTAACACCTTCCCTACTCGTAACAGAAAACCCCCAAACTCATCTTTGATTTGCACAGACCATTAATGACTGCAATGTGAGAATGGTCTACTCAAGTATCACTCGTTGAGCTAGAGAGTTTGCCTATCAAGACACTTTGGCTAAACAAATTGCTGGAGTCACATTAAAGCATGAAGAAAAGGCGTTATTCAACAAGAAGAGAATAGATAGATTAAAGTGGCAAAATTTTGGAACACCGAAGAAAGAAGATGAAAAAATCAAAATATGGCAAAAGTTATTAAACAAGGGAGTTTCAGCCTACTAGCAATGAAGATGATCGAAGACTAGGGATTTGGACAACCCAACATAGAATGCTTCAATTATGGCAAGATTGGCCACTATGCAAAAGAATGTCGACTAAGGAGAAGAGCAATTGAAGGTAACTTGGACAGATTTCCAAACTTCTAGTGCAGTGTTAAGAGTCTACCGCAGAATAAGACTGCCTAGAAGTAGAGCCAGATTTTGAAGAATAATGGGACTTTGACACATCTCCAACAGCGTTCATGGTCAATGAAGCAGACTCTCGATGCAGAAGTCCAGGAGCAATCTAAGATAATCACTAGAAGACTATGAAGCACACGTACTCCAAAAATGGTGCCGTACGAGTACCGGATATTTGTCGGGTGCGGGTACGCGTAACAGGTACGCTGAATACATGCTGGGTACGGCAAATACATTTGGGTACGTCGTGGGTACGGCCTAAGTACGTTTTGGGTACGGCGGGGTGTTTTTTTTTTTTTTTTGCTAGAATTTGTTGCAGCCTGATTCTTCTTTCAACTTCGAAAATCATCAAGTAATTTCTTTCCAACACTCTTTACCAATGAATTATATGATTTTGCTCTCTTTTGCATCATGTTTTAGACAATCAAAAAAGAAAAAAAAAAAAAAAAGAACTACATAACTTTTTAGACAAGTTGTTCTCCTTTTAGTTTTGATATTGAAACTTTGATTGTATGTTGGATGTTTAGCTATAAATTTTTACAAAAAAAAAATTGGTGTACTCCAACCATACCCGTACTCGTACCCTACTTTTTTAAGAATTTGCCGTATCGGCACACCCGTATCGTACCCGTATCCACACCTGTGCTTCCTAGCCAGAAGAGTGGTTGCATACTCTACCACAATAGAGTTAACAAGTTTGCTCTTACAATTGAGACCAAATAGTCAAATGTAGAAGATCTAGAGGTTCAATTACTAGAGATGTTGAGGGAGCATGCAGAAGAAAAAATACGTTCAAATCAAAAGTTAGTAAGGAACCAATATCTTCAGTCAATGGTAAGACAAAGCTCAACATTCCAGATCAATTTGAAAGACCATGCATAATGTTCATAGCATCACTTTGGAAGAGTTTTGACCAAGCAAACAAGAAAATTTTAAAGAAACATCAAAGTCACAATTGCAAAGATCTTCATGACAGAACCTAATCAATGAATTCATAAGAGAGAAAATGGTGTTGGGAGATATAGATGAAGCTCATCAACACAAAGGTTGAAGTTGCAGATATCACCAGGAAGATTTTCTAAAATGACATGGCATGGTTACTTAAGCTAAAAGGGACAATCAATGCTAAAGAGTGTCAAGAGAGTCATCACTGACTCCCTTTCCTCTCTCTAGAAATTTCTTGCTCTAGATATTTGTCCAAGGTTTTCTCTCTCTAGATATTTCTCTCTATATTTAGCCTAATGGAGGTACTGGTTGTGCCTTGAAGTAGCTTTGGTTGCTGCCTTTAAAGGAGATTTTTGGAGTGTTCAATGTCGGTGGACACAACCGACACTAGCAGTTATAAACACGAGATGGGTCTTCATCGTGTATACTAGTAGTCAAGTGTGCCTAATTGAAAGGTGTCATAGTGTGCATTTTGTATTAAAGTCATGTGTGCGAGTGGTGTCCCTTTTTTTCTTTTCTTTTTTCTTTTTTCTTTTTTTTTTTTTTTTGTTTTTTTGGACAGCAACAAAAGGGATTTTATTAATTAATTAAAAGGAGATAACAAAGGGAGGACAAGGTGCCCTTATGCAATAAGGAGAAAACAACGACGACCAAAGGAAGACAACAAGTAAGCATTCCAAAATACTAAGATTGACCAACAGCTCCCCAATCCTTGGAAATCAGAAAAAATGGAACTCCTTCAAATGGGATAGACACATAAGCCAAAACAAAGCCAACTGACACGCCTACTCCCATACCAAATCGGAATCCACCTCCTTGCCTTCAAAAATTCATGCATTCCTCTCCAACCAAATAGTCCAAAATAGCAAAGAAAATGCACGACCACATGATGTGGCTTTCTTATTGCCACCAAAGCAGCAAAAATTAATTTAAAGCATACACGTACAACTATGAAGCATAGGTACTTCAAAAAATATGTCATACCTGTACCGGGTATTTACCGGTATATGGTACTTCGTTTAGTACTTTTGCATACGTACCAAGTACACAAAATACACATAATTTTTTTTCTTACTTTTTGACATACCCAACGTACTTAGTATATACCCAAGCTATACCGTACCTCAAATAATATGTTCTTTTACAGAGATAAAATTCCTTTCATTAAACTTCTTTTTTATTTTTAGTTTTATACTGTGCATGATTGTAAAATTAAGCTATAGTCTGTAAGTTATTTAATATAATAACATTTAATTTTGGCATTAAATGTTAATTGTAAGTTGGATGTTAATAAATTAAACCATTTAATCAATTTTTGCATTACTCCAAATTAAAAATAAATTTTTTTACAAACGTACCAAGCCGTGCCTGTATCCTGCTTTTTTTGGATTTTACCATATCGATGCACCTGTATCGTACCAACACCAGTGCTTCATAGGCATACAAACACTCAGAGCCACCCACTATAAATCATAAAGCCCAAAAAGGCACAGCCATAATTTGAGAGCCACTAGACAATGAAGAAATAAATGATTCACCCATTCTGCATTCTTCCCACACATTATGCATTATTGAGGACATAGGAAATGATAAGGTAACAGGTATCCTCTTTTAGAAAAGATCATTGGTCATAATGCTTCCATGAGCCAACAACCACATGAAATCCTTCACTATAAGATGTACAACTTCTTTCCAAATTTTCTTGTGAAATAACAAAGGAACGGGCACGTCAATGATTTTTTCAAAAAAGGATTTACACAAGAAAACACCAGAAGAATTGATATTCCATATCCTCTTATCACAAGTGAAAGGAGACAAAGAAATCCCATCAATCAGAGACAACAAAGATGCCAATTCAATAGACTCCCTATCACTGAAAATTCCTGATAAAATTAAAATTCATGATTTTGGTGCAAAATTAGAGCATGCCAAAGACGCAATGGTAACATTCTAAGAGCAGACCATTATGTATAAAAGTGGAAAAGCTTTATCCAAATAAGAATCTCCTGTAAGTTTTTGAATAATCTTGTATATTCAATTGTGGCTAATTACAAAGAATACAACTGATTATATAGCACTCCTAACCCTAATACTAAAAAGAAAATAGAATATACACAATCCCTAGAATATCTCAGAATATATACACAATATAGACTACCACATAACATAGACACACAAATAATCTCACCCCCCTGCTCAGCAAAAAACATTGAGAGTTTGTCAAGAATAAACTGAAACCGAACAGTGGTCTAAGTCTTAGTAAAGGAGTCAGCAAGTTGTATAGCCGCAGAGACGAAAGGAAGCGAAATAGAGTCAGACTGCAGATGCTGATAGACGAAATGACAATCAAGCTCAATGTGCTTCGTCCATTCATGAAAGACAGTGTTATGAGCAATCTAAATAGCACCATGGTTGTCATAGTAGAGAGAGGTCAGAGAGGACTGAGAAGCGCCCAAGGTAGATAAGAGACAATGAAGCTAAACAATCTCACCAGTGGCATGAACCATAGCACGGTATTCAGTTTCGACAGTAGAATGGGTAACAACAATTTGTTTTACTTTTCCAAAAAATCAAGGAATCTCCATGAAACATATAGAAACCAAAAGTGAACTTGCGATCAGTGATATCACCAGTCCAACTAGAATCAACATAAGCCACAAAGTCTAAGGAGGAAGTGAAAGACAATAGCAAGCCCTGAAAGATAGTACCTCGGACATAGTAAAGAATCCGAATCAAAACAGCCTAACATGTAGAACGAGGAGTATAAATGAACTGGCTAACCACATGAACAGCATAGGTAAGATCAGGGTGACCGACAGTCAGATAGACTAAGCGACCCACAAGCTCTCGATATAAATTTCAAAAGTGCAAAAGAGATGCTACTTGACCTCAAAGATAGCAGGAGAGTCAAAACTAGTGATAATCATATCATCCACATAAAGTAATAGGGCAACAAAACCAGATAAGGTGTGGAAAAGAAAAAAGCAGAATCCTAGGCACAAGGATGAAACCCAAGCTGAGTAACAGTCGTTTGAAAACGATCATACCAAGCACGAGGAGATTGATTCAAACTATAAAGAACATGCCAAAAACGACAAACCTGTCTAGAGGAATGGAGAAGGCCAAGTGGAGTGTTATCCTAGTAATGACAACCCAAGAGAGGGGTGAATTGGGTTTTCAAATATTTAAAAAATAATGAAAACTAATGTAGTTTGAGCTAACTCAAAAATAAAACAAATATATAAAACTAAGAAAACTATAACTGATGAATAGGTAATGCAAATAATCACACAGGAAAATATATACAGAGATAAGACAAAGGAAAAGAGATATCAACACAATTTATAGTGGGTCGGCTTAAGTATCCTCAGAAATTTCTCCACTATCTTCAAATAGCGATACAACCCATAGCTTTACAGGTGCTAGTGAACCTTGACAACAAGTGATCAACCCCTAATCACTTAAGCCAACTAGTTTTGAATCCGATGCCTAGTCGCAACAAACCCAAGTGATTTTATCCCAAAAACCACTCACAAAAAAGTTCCGACTAGTTTTGACTATAGTGCCTAGTCACACCTAACCCAAGTGATTTTATCCCAAAAACCACTCACAAAAAAGTCCCAACTAGTTTTGAATCCGGTGCCTAGTCACACCTAATTCGAGTGATTTTATTCCAAAAACCACTAACAAAAAAAGTCCCGACTAGTTTTGAATCTGATGCATAGTCACACCTATCCCAAGTGATTTTATCTCAAAAATCTCTCACAAGAGTAAGAAGAAGGGGGTGCAAACCCTTTTACAATAGAAGTTTAACTCTCAACAAAATTCTCACTCAAAAGTGTGTATCCCAAGAAAGATCACAATAGAGAGCTTTCTCAGTATAACAGCAAACTTTTCTTGAATATCACCAATGTATATTGCTTCTTCTATGTATTTCAACTGAGACTAGAATGCTCCTTTTATAGCTTCAAAAATTTGACTATTGGAGCTTCAAAAAACTAGCTGTTAGAATTGATTTCATTTGAATAAGAAATTCCAAAATCAATTCCTTTTGATGAATCTTCTATATTGAACCTTTCTATATGAGAGCAATTTGAATTTTGAATTTATGTATTCTTCAATTAACCCCATAGTCCACGCTTTCCTTTCTCATGCATATTTTTAGTTTAAAATAGCAGACTAGAGGAATCTTCAAATTCAAATTCTTGCTCTAAGCTTCCTTTCTTGAATACCAGCACATTGCAATTTGTCTAGAAAAAATTCTGAACAAATCCCATTGATAATCTTTTAAAAAAAACTAATCATTTTCATACTCTCAGGAACTCTTTATCAGAATCATGTCAAATAAGTCTTCATCTTGCTCTCCCAAAATAAGTCTTAAACTTTCTTTATGTCTCCCCTTCTATCTCCCTATTTTTTTTTTTAAATCAATCTTGAAAATATATTTTTTGGGTTTACTTTCATCAAATTAAGTTATATTTTTTAAAAAATAAATAAATAAGTGATGAGGATTGAAACTCTTTATCAGAATCATGTCAAATAAGTCTTCAACATTTTTATCTTGTTCTCCAGCAAAGTCATACTCTCAGAACCAAGGGGTTGTAGCCTGTGTGCTAGCCCTTTGACCATCGAGTCTCTCTTAAAGAGAGGTCATGGGTTCCACTCTTGGGAGTGGATTAGGAAGCAAGACTTTGTGCCCATGAAGCAGGGGTGCGGGTGCTGATACAGATACGTGTACACCGATACGGCAAATTCTTAAAAAAGTAGGGCACGGGTATGGCTGGGGTACGTCAAACTTTTTTTAATTTTTTTTTTTTTTTTTTTTTAAATTGATGGCTAAACATCCAACATACAAATCAAAGCTTCAATATCAAAACTAAAAAGAGAACATCTTGTCTGAAAAGTTATATAATTCATTCTTTTTCTTTTTTGATTGTCTAAAACAGGATGCAAAAGAGAGCAAAACCATAACTCATTGGTAAAGGGTGTTGAAAATAAATTACTTGATATTTTCAAAATTGGAAGAAGAATAATAAAGGCTGCATTAAATTCTAGCAGCTGCAAAAAAAAAAATTTAAAAATATAACAAAATCACCTTGCCGTACCCACAAGGTATCCAAATGTATTTTCCGTACCCGACATGTATTCAGCATACCTGGTACGCGTACCACCGTACCAGTATGCGTACCCGCACCCGGTAAGTACCTGGTACTTGTACGACACCATTTTTAGAGTACCCGTGCTTCATAGCTTTGTGCTTACAAGAAGAGGGTGTGAGTTCAACTTCCTCTTGGTGCTAATCTAACAGTTAACTGCCAATATTTGCCAATAAAAAATATTTTTAAAAAAAATTATAAAAAAAAAAAAGTCATACTCTCAAGAACTCTTTATCATAACCATGTCAAATAAGTCTTGTACATTTTTTTGTCTTGTTCTCCAAAAATAAGTCTTGCTCTTTTTTCTTCTTTTTTTAAAATTTTTATAAATAAAAAAATAAAAATAAGAGGATAAATTACAAGTATACCTCATGAGATTTGCTTAAAAATACTGATTGTCCCCGTAATTCTATAAGATACATTATACCCCTTCAAGTTTACAATACATTACAAATTACCCTTTTTATTAATAAATCACCAAGTAAACTAATAATATTTACTTATGTCATAAATATATTTCAATTAACAATTCATGTAATTTTATAGTTGTACAAAAGAGTAGTTAAGAATTCTATTTTTGTCTATTAATTCAGTAAAAAAAAAATTAAAAAAAAAAAAAATCTAACAAAAATACATTTGCAATTTCTAAAGCCACAAAGGACAATCCGTATTTTAAGCAAAGTGTATTTGTAATTTAACCAACAAAAAAAAAAGTTCATTACCCACTCCTAGCAGAATTGATTGCAGGAGACTTCATAATTCATTTCTTCTTGAAAATGGTGCATGCAAACGTCAAAAATGCAAATACAGAACCATTAATCAAAAGACACAGAAAATTTTCGAGATGCTTGGAGTTGTCTGAGTATAAGCTTGTTATACCAGATTGTGAGTCTACAAGCCTTCTGGAAAGCAGAAAACAAACGGCAAGTGTGTGTAGTGTGTTTTTGTTTTTTTACAATGATTTTGATCTAAGCTTGTTATTGTTTTTGTTATATTAGGCTGCGAGTCGTGTGTAGTGTGTTTTTGTTTTTTTTTTTTTTGCATTGATTTTAATATCTATATTTCTTGTTATTGTGTGGTTGAGATTGTTCATCTTCTGCTCTTATTATCAGATGAATCTATTAATACCCCGTATTTTATTTTTTATCTTTCCTAGAAGCAACACTCGAATGGACTGTCATTTCATTTCTCTCTCAACTAGGCTCTACTACATAATATCCTCTGTCAAATTTTAACAATTCTTAGATTAAGGTGCCAGAAGATAGACAATTGTCAAAATTTTGTAATAGACTCTCTCTTTACCTCAATTGTGATGTAAATGCATTTTCATTCAGAGTTGTGTGAAGCAAAAAACTATATATATATTTGATCTCAGCATGCCTTTCGAGGAGCTTATTATTGTGTGCAGTGTGTTTCTGTTTTTGGTTTTTTAAAATTAATTTTGATCTCAACATTTCTTGTTATTCTGTAATTATGAAAGATTACCATGGAGTCGGAACACTCGGAGAAGTTCCTTGACATACTTACTGAGCAAAGGAATTATAAGCGGTGCAAAATGACCATGAATTCAATGAGTAGGATGTTAAAAAAAATGTGCAGTTTCAGAAAGTATATTATTAGCAAGAAGAAACGTATTCCATATACATTGACTTAATTGATTTAGAGGACTTCACATTTGATCCAAGTTCTAAGTATATAATTTCATCTGATTGGCACGGGCCGCTTTGGGTTGTTCTCTTGACATAGACTTCTTATCTTCTTGTAAAGTTTATTTTATCATATCTTAACACAAAGTAGTGACTTAACTTCTTGTAACACGTGCGGAGTAGATCTCACCTTACAGCGCTTCATGATGTGCCACTCATCCATTAGGACCGATGGAAGGGGGTATTCGACAATACGTTTGTGCCAACCAAAAAGTGAAAATAATGACGAAGACCAGGATTACACCGGCTAAAAAACATGATAATTTTGTGAAATATTTGAAAATTTGGTATCCTAAAATGGGTAAGAAGAGCTCAAAAAGATCAAGTGGTCCAAGCACATCAAGGGGTGTACGCAACTGTTCACAATGTCATTTCAGTATAAACATGATAAACACTTCTGGAACACAAGTGAACTTCGATCCATTGATTCAAAAGTGTGTAGGTGTTTTAGAATTCTTCGACATCACGTGGAACAACTATAGCCCGGCTTTGGAGAAGTTTCCAAAGCCAAAATCAGTGGAACATCTTGTGGAACGTAGATTACGTAGATTATATACTTCAAACTTGGATCAAATGTGAAGTCCTCTAAATCGATTAAGTCGAGGTACATGGAATACATTTCTTCTTGCTGATAATATATTTTCTGAAGAACATTAGCATCATAGGCTACTCCACATTTTTTTTATAACATCCTACTCATTGAATTCATGGTCATTTTGCAACGCCTATAATTCCTTTGCTCAATAAGTATGTCAAGGAACTTTTCCAAGTATTCCGACTCGAAGGTAACTATAGTGATTCCGGTTTGACCCGACCCTTGATGTATCCCGGATTTGGGTTTCATGGTTTCATATTGATATTCACATCTTGTTTCCCTTGTATATCCTTAAATTTGGCAATTTGATTGTTGTGGTTGTGCTTGGGACAAGTTGGTTGCCTAGTTTCCAAACCCTTGCTGCCCAGAATTTTGCTCCTCCGCTCGAGCGGCACTTCTTGCGCTCAAGCGGGTTTTGTGAACTCTCAGTACTTTTGCAGGCCTACAAAACTACTGGGAGTGTATTCTACGCTTGAGCGATGTTCTTCTGTCTGCAAAACTACTGGATGTGTGTATTCTGCGCTCGAGCGTCACTTCTTGTGCTCGAGGGCGCTCGAGAGGAATTATTGTGTTTGACGCTAGAGCGCCACTTCTTGAACTTGAGCGGGATGTACGTATATCAATTTGTAACAACCACATTTTACATCACTTTCTCATCTCTCTCTCTCTAAAACATTTCAAAACCCTAGATCTTAAGCCTCTCTCTCTAAAACTCACCTCTATATTTTCACCTAGATCCGTTGGTCTCCCTACCCTAGTGTCATGGGGAAAAAAGTAGATCATCTCAAGGGCTCCATTTTGATCCGAACAAAAGTTGGCTTCAGCGTCTTTGAAGTTCTCTCCTTGTTTTGCTTGTCTTCTCACTTTGAGATAGGGACTTTCTACACTCTACTATGATTTTTAACTTAGTTATTTGTTGATTGTGTAAATAATGTTGGGATTTGGAATGTTGGGATTTGGAGGATTTTAGACAAACTAGGGTTTTGGTTTAAAATCAAAATAAGGATTTTCAAATAAAGGCATTGAAAATGGTTATGGGTGTAGATACGAGGATGTGTTGTGTTAAATGTGTTGATTTTGATACATGGATTGGATTTGGAAGAAAATAGAGTTTTGCTCTAAAATGTTACAAATAATTATTTTATATAAATAATGGAATTGGTATGGGCAAAGTGAAATTGGATAGATGTTTATGTAAATGGTGGTGTTGGATACTTGTTATCTCTCATTTATGAAAATTTGGATAATTTATCTGTTATGGAGATTGCATATCTGTTTAGAAATATGTGTTTTGGGCTATCGGCGGAGGATAGCTACGATTGTTGTAGAAATTGCACGAGAATTAGGTGGATTGAAACTAATCTCATATTTGTTGTCATTGAACACGACTGTGTTTTAATACATTGTACATGTATGATGTTTGGGAGGAGAAAGGAAATGTACTCCATATTTGGGAGGAGAAAGGGAATGGACTACATTAAATTAAGTTGGCATGTGTCCTAGGTGAAAGTCCCGAGAACCGCGCGTATACATAGGTGCCGATTCCCGCAGACAAAATTTCCGTAAAATGACAAATTAAAGTGTTGTGTAATGATTTTATTGGCTAGAAAACCACTGAGTTATAGTCTCAATTGAGTTGTCTGGATAACAATGGACTTGACTCATAGATTGAGGTAAAATGAATTATCATGAGATAAATTAAGATGAAATGGATTGAAATATGAAACTTGGCACATTATGATCTCATGCAAATATGAATAATTTTATCATAGGCATTGTATATGCATATCATACTTATATCTTCATTAAGATTCACATATTGTGTTAGATTGTTTCTACTGAGCTTTGGCTCCCCCTACTTGGGAAAAAACCATTTTCAGGTGCTGGTAATCTGCCAAAGACTTAGCTTGGGAGGACTGTAGAGCTGAAGGCTCAATTTGTTTATTTTGTATCTATTTTTGTACAAGCTTAGGGCTTAATTTGTATTGAGATTATGACTCATTTTGTTGTAACCAAGCATGGTCATGAAAAGATGTAAACCCTTAGGGCATATAAATATCTGTTTAACTTTCATTCCGTATCACTACTTGAAACACATATTGTAGATTCAAGATGAACTGTTTATGAATGCATATCGCATGTGTCACATTTTGCATATTAAGTCTAATTAATGAAAGCTTATTATTTTATTTATATCACCTCATGTTAGTATTGGGAGTTGGGTTATCGTAATTATTTTGGGAGCGTTACAATAACCTTTCAAAATCACACAATAACAAGAAATGCAGAGATCAAAATCAATGTAAAAAAACAAAAACACACTGTATGCACAATAACAAGCTTCCCGAAAGACATGCAGAGATCATTTTTTATTTTTTATTTTATTTTATTTTATTTTTTTTGCCTCACACAACTCCAAATGAAAATGCATTTACATTACAAATAAGGTAAAGAGAAAGAGTCTATTACAAAATTTTGCCAATTGTCTATCTTCTAGCAACTTAACCTAAGATTTAGAATTGTTGAAATTTGACAAAGGATATTATATAGTAGAGCCTAGTTGAGAGAGCAATCAAATAGCAATCC
The DNA here is from genome assembly GCA_030407325.1 of Camellia japonica. Lineage (NCBI taxonomy): Eukaryota > Viridiplantae > Streptophyta > Magnoliopsida > Ericales > Theaceae > Camellia > Camellia japonica. The sequence continues at coordinate 102,897,042 of JAPPVO010000016.1, read as the reverse complement.
ATTCGAGTGTTGCTTCTAGGAAAGATAAAAAATAAAATAAGGGGCTGTCAATAGACTCATTTAATGATAAGAGCAAAAGATGAACAATCTCAACCACACAATAACACTGGACCAATAAACATAATTGGGACCAGTGAGTTTGTAACTGATAGCCTAAATCTTATCATCCGACATTGTAATGAACCAAACAAAAAACAGAGAACATATGGGGGTTTAAGTGCAATAAATAGAAAAGTGATGGGTCACCAAGAAATATGCCAAAACCAGAAGTTCAATCAGAAGCATACACCTCTTTGGGGTAGATGGGTCACGAACCAATCTATGAGAGAGACAGATGTCACAAAGTAGAGATAGAGAGAGGAGTCTCGATGAACCACCAGATGAAGCAGACAAACCAGAGATAGGTCACAGTCATGACGAAGTCAACCTAGAGAGACAAGGCAAGAAATCTTGCGAACCAGAGAAAGAGAGATCGTGATTCCAAAAAATGAAGAGATCACAATCGTGATTCCGGTGACTACGAACCAGAGAAGGCGCGATTGCGAACTAGGTGAATTGCGACAGAGGCTGGTCATGACGCTGGAACACTCGCGACTTCAGAGAACCAGAACGTCGAGGTCGAACAAAGAAGGTGGGCAAATTGAGATCTTCACGAACCAGATGAGCCGATTCCAGAAAATGAAGAGATCACAATCGTGATTCCGGTGACTACGAACCAGAGAAGGCGCGATTGCGAACCAGGCGAATTGCGACAGAGGTTGGTCATGACGCTGGAACACTCGCAACTTCAGAGAACCAGAATGGCCAGGTCGAACAAAGAAGGTGGGCAAATTGAGATCTTCACGAACCAGATGAGTCGATCAAAAGAGTCACGAACCAAAGATCTTCACGAACTAGAGAACTTCAAATACTCAGAGGTTAGATACTAGGGTTTTCGTACACAGCTCTGATACCATGTAATTTTCTGAATAATCTTGTATATTCAATTGTGGCTAATTACGAAGAATATAACTGATTATATAGCACTCCTAACCCTAATACTAAAAAGGAAATAGAATATGCACAATCCCTAAAATATCTCAAAATATATACACAATGTATACTACCATATATACATAGATACACGAATATTCTCACATCTCCCACCCAAACATCCTCTCGAAAATTGAACACTTTCCCATTACTCACTTTCAAAGAAAAAGATCTACACATGGTTAGGAGAATACAAGAAATGGACTTCCATGGCAAATGACAATTGCCCTTACACTAACCACAATAGAGTGTCTACCATTGGAATGAACACCGTACTTGCTTCTAATAATGATATGCCATGACGACTCACCTTCAACGAGAAACCTCCATAATCACTTGCCTAAGAGAGCAGTATTCCTTGCCACAATGTTCCCAACGACAAGGCCCCCTTTACCCCTAGGAAGATAAACAACCTCCTACTAGTGATCCCTTTTCCCCGCATCACTACCTTCCCAAAGAAAATCCCTCTTCAATTTTTTAATTCTTTTAACAATCCTTACTAGGATCTTGAACAAAGAGAAAAAGTAAATAGGAATACAACTCAACACGAACTGCACCAAAGTGTACCTCCCCCCTCTAGCTAACAAGGCTCTCTTCTATCTTTCCAATCTCTTACCAACCTTTACAATGATTAGATTCCAGAAAGACTCCGACCTAGGACCTCCCCCCAATGATAACCCCAAATACTTGAAAGCTATGAAGCATAGACACGCCAGATTTCATGCCGTGGCAGTGTTTGACACGGGGACACGTACGAGACACGCAGGGTGGCGTGTTCCTTTAATTTAATTATTTTTTGCAGGGGACACGGCGGGGACACGCGTGTCCACCAAATCTGGACACAGAGCAAAAGAAAAGAGTAAAGGAAAAGAGTAAAGGTCAAGAGACAAACCTGGACTTCAATCCAGTCGACTCGTCTGTCGATCTCCATGACTTCGACCACCGTAAGCCAATTGACTTCGACCACCGTAAGCCAGTCGACTTCGACCACCGTAAGCCGTCGACCTCGACTTCGACCACGACCTCCATCCAGTCGACCACCGTAAGTCTCTCTCGCCTTCCCTCTCGCTCGCGTCTCTCGCTCTCTCTCTCTGCTCTGCTCTGATTCATATGTATAATATATATATATATTTATGTATTTATTTAATATTAATAAAAAAGACATTATGTATAATATATAAATATTAATAAAAAGACATCTTATATACATATTAATAAAAAAAAAAATAGATAAAATAATATAAAAAATTAATAGAAACATATTTATTTAAAAATATAATAATTCAATAAAATAATTAACTTGTATTAAAATAAGAATATTTATAAATAATAAAAAAAAATTACCGTGTCCCCAACCATGTCTGTGTCCGTGTCTGTGTCTATGTCCGCGCTTCATAGCTTGAAAGGTAGATTCTCAATGGGGCATCTTGAAATGACCGCCATCCTTTGCACATAACCTTGCTCCAAATTAATACCAACAACATTACTCTTATGAAGATTGACCTTAAGACCGGACACCAGTATTGTGAAAAGCACGCCTAGGCGCAAGGTGCAGAGGGCGACTAAAGGGGCACAAGGAGAGGCGCATTGGATGAGTCGCACACCTTGGAAGCAACTTGGATAAGCGCCGAAAAGCCCAAGGCGCAAGCCTAAGAGGGCTTTTTTTTTATTTTGTTTCTGATGCTGATCTAACGGCTGTGATCTGTGTTCGAAAGGCTCCAACCACATAAGATTACAACTCATACAATACAACTCAACCCAAATCAGTAATCGACTCAAATCTCTAATTTATCGAAGAAATCTGTGTCGTCTCTGCCTTTGGGCTCCTCTCTCAACTTTGACTTCAATTCAGGTCAGTGTTTATTCTTCTTCTTCTTTTACTTCTTCTTCTTCTCCTCCTCCTCTTCTGCTTCGCTGGTTGCTGCTAGGTGATTCGAATTGATTCGATCCAACTTTTTTTTCTTTTTCTTTTTCTTCTTCACTGTTTGTTGGTTGCTGGGTGAATATTTTTTTCCTGTTCTTCTTCTCCTCCTCTTCTACGTCGTTGGTTGCTTTTTTTTTTCTTTGCTAGTTGTTGGTTGCTTTTTTTTTTCTTTGGTAGTTGTTGGTTGCTAGGTAAATTTTTTTTTCTTCTCCTCCTCATTTCCCTTCTTCGTTGCTATATGGTTTTTTTTTCCCTTTTTTTTCTGCTTCGTCAACTCACACTTTTTTCTTCTTTTTTTTTTCGCTTCTTCGACTTCAACTTCGACTCTCTCTCTCTTCTTCTTTTTTGCTCATTTTTTTTTTCCTGCTTCTTGTTTGCTCTCTGTTCTTCTTCTTCATCTTCTTCTTCTTCGCTATCTTAGCTGGGCTACCTTCTGTTATGCTTGTCTTTTTTTCTTTTTCTTTTTTTGTGGCAATTATGCCTTCATTTTGAGTCTCTATTAGAAATAAAATAAAATAAAATTACAAATAATTATTTCATCACATCACACATTACATTATACTAAAATTGTTTTTCATTTGTTTGTTGTGTTGTGTAGTAGAAAATGACATCTGAAAGTAATAAAAAAGACTCGGCATGGCAACTTACACATTTGGTGGAGCCCAATAACTTAAATAAGTTAGAATGTAATTTTTGTGACAAAATATCAATTGGAGGTGTTTATCAGGTGAAACAACACCTTGTGGGAGGTTATAGGAATGTCACCACCTACCCGAAGTGTCCACCTCATGTAAAAGAAGAGATTTGAGAGTTCATGTCCAAAAAGAAGACACAGAAAGAAGCAATGAACATGTTGCCTAATTTTGATGATGACATAGACATGGAAGATAAAGATGAAGATGTCGTTGAGATCAATCCACGCCTTAAGTTGATAAGTAGTAGCAGCCATGGTTCATCCAAATTTAAATCCAAAAGGCCAAAGACAAAAGGGCTTATGGATGTTTACTTCACACTCAATCCTAAATCAGTGGTGAAAAATTGAAAAGACTTAAGCAAAAGGAAAGCAAACAAAAATTGATAAGAATGATCCTTACAAAAAAGAAATTAGAGCTCGGGCAGTACAAAGTTTTGCAAGGTGGATGTATGATGCTGGTATCCCTTTTAATGCAATAAATTATGAGAGTTTTGGACCAATGATTGAAGTCATTGGGCAATATGGTCCTGGTATAAAGCCGTCAACTTACCATGAAGCGCGGGTGACTCAACTCAAAAAAGAGGTGAAACATACTGAAGATTTGATGAAGAATCATAAAGAGGACTGTGAAAAATATGGGTGTTCCATAATGGTTGATGGCTGGACTGATAAGAGAGGGAGGACATTGATTAACTTTTTAGTGAATTGTTCAAGAGGAACCATGTTTGTTAAGTCAATTGATGCTTCTAGCTATTTAAAGGATCTGTAGAAGCTATTTGAATTACTAGACAAGTTTGTGGAGAAAGTTGGAAAAGAGAATGTGGTGCAAGTTATCACTGATAGAGCTACAGCTAATGTGTTGGCAGGTAAGAATCTTTCCTCCTCCTTACTTCAAAATTGTTTGATAGCTTGTAGTTAAAATTTAAAAACTTGAAAATAATAATTCTTTGTTACATTATAGGGAGGTTCTTGGAAGCCAAGTATGAACACTTGTATTGGACACCATGTGCTGCTCATCGCTTAGACTTGATGTTAGAAGACATTTCAAGATACCCCGACTGAAAAAGACATTTGAAAGAGATATTACAGTACATGGCTACATTTACAACCGCTCTACTTTGCTAAACACAATGACGCGCTATACAAATCTCAAGAATTTGATCAAGCCTACAAAAACTAGATTTGCAACCGCCTTTATGACTTTGTCTAGGCTGCATCAACAAAAAAACAATTTGAGAAAGATGGTCACCTCCGAAGACTGGACCTCAAGCAAACGGACAAAGGAACTACAAGGTAAAAGAATGGCACAAACTTTGTTGATACCTTCATTTTGGAATAATGTTGTGTTTGCCCTTAAGATCTCGAATCCTCATGTAAAAGTGCTTAGATTGGTTGATACTGAGAAGAAACCTCCCATGGGATACATTTATGAGGCAATGGATAGAGCAAAAGAATGCATTGCAAGTTCATTTGATCATGAAGAAGAGAAAATATAAGGAAATCTTCGAAATCATTGACAAAAGGTGGGATGTCCAATTGCATCGGCCTTTACATGCAGCTGCGTACTTTCTTAACCCAGAATTCTTTTATCCGAAAGTGTTAGAGGTGCAAAAAGGTCATGAAATTGATGAATGGGTTTTATGAATGCATGCAAAGGTTGGTCCCAGATGTTGCTGTTCAAGTTTGATCACTAATGAGATGAGTATTTATACGAAGGCTAAGAGCGTTTTTGGTAAGCTTGTTGCGATTAGACAAAGAAATACAAAGGCACCAAGTAATATATTATAGACTCAGAGAGTTTATTTTTAGTAAAACTCAATACTTGGTAACAATTATTTCTAACTAGTGATTATTGCAACTGATTGGTAGGCATCATATGGTTGTAAAACCCCAAACTTGCAAACTTTTGCCATAAAAGTCCTTAGCCTAACATGTTCATCGGGTTGTAAATGAAATTGGAGTGTATTTGAACATGTGAGTACTTAACATTCTAACTAATTTTCAGTGAATTCAAAAAAAAATTATTCTCATTATATAGAATTTAATATCTTTCTAATACTTGCAGCTTCATAGCAAGAAAAGAAATAGATTGGAACAACGTCGCAATGATTTGGTGTTTGTCAAATATAATAGAACATTGAGATCTAGATATGACATGCGCAACACTCTTGATCTCATATCTTTGCAAAATATTGATGAAAGCAATGAGTAGTTGCTTGGGAGGATGGATAGAGAATTAGATGAAGATAATAAGCTAGTGTTTGATGATGATGATAGCTTGATGTGGGCCACTGTTGCTAGAGCTTTTGGAGTAAAAGAAAGTAGTCATGCAAGTAGAGCAACAAGTTTATGCTCAAAGGCACAACCAAGGATATCTAAATCATCAAGATTAACACCACTTGAATCAATAGATGAAGAGGAGGCAAACTCAGATGACACAGGAAGATGTCAAGGGATATAAATCAATTGATGGAGAAGAAGATGATGGTTTGCTTGGCATTGAAATTGATGTTGACGAGAATGACGATTGACTAACCTAACCTAACCTTTCTTATGATATTGATGTTTTGAAATGTTAAGACTCATATTAGTATTTGTTGGATATTTATGTTTTGGATGTTTAGTGTTTATGTTTTTTTTTTTTTTTTAATGTGGATTATTTTATCTTTCAAAATTGAAATGCTATGTAATATGCACTTTCATAGCTTTGAAAATTATTCTATAATTTGCCTTGGTTACTTTTTTTTTTTTTTAAAATTGTCTTAGTACTATGAATCAATCACTAGTCTATGTTAATTTATCTATTTTTTACTAAGATTGTGCGTCTTACTTTAATAAAGCTGTAGGAAATTAATATATTGATATTATTGATTGATTAATTATGTTCTTACAAGAGCTCTCTTTTATAGAGAGAAATGGGATACAATGGAGCCATAATGGAGCACTATACCATAATGGAGCACTAACTATATCACTAACTATATGGGGCACTAACTATAGCACTAACTAATGGAGCACTAACTATATCACTAACTATATGGGGCACTAACTATAGCACTAACTAATGAGCACTAACTAATGTGGAGTAGGTGGAGTATTTGTAGGTGGAGTAGGTAGAAATTGTAGGTGGAGTAAGTAGAAATTGTTACATAGAAATTGTTACATTCAACAGCCCCCCTCAAACTCAAGGGGGTTAGGAACTAACCAACTTGAGTTTGGAGATAGTAACAAAACAGGAAAATAATCTGACAAATAAAATAAAAGTGGATAGGAGACATTGTATGGTCGTGTCAGACCGTTGTAGAAGACCGTATGGTTATGGCAGACCGATGTAGAAGACAGTTTATGGGGTCATGTCGGACCGTTGTAGAAAACAGTTTACGGGGTCATGTCGGACCGTTGTAGAAGACACTATATGGCTGTGTCGAACCGTTGTAGCAGATAACCGAAATCAATGTCGGGACAGTTTACAGAGTCTTGCCGGACCCATATAAGAGCTAACTGGAATCAATGTCGGGACAGTTTACAGAGTCTTGTCGGACCCATATAGAAGCTAACCGGAATCAAAGTCAGGACAGTTTACAGAGTCTTGTCGGACCCATATAGGAGCTAACCGGAATCAATGTCGGGACAGTTTACAGAGTCTTGTCGGACCCATATAGAAGCTAACCGGAATCAATGTCGGGACAGTTTACAGAGTCTTGTCGGACCCATATAGGAGCTAACCGGAATCAATGTCGGGACAGTTTACCGAGTCTTGTCGGACCCTCAAAAGGCGTGCCCAATCTTATCAAAAGGCGTGCCATCAAAAGGCGTGCCATCAAAAAGCGTGCCATCAAAAGATGTGCCCGACAGCCATCAAAAGGCGAGCCATCAAAAAGGCGCGCCGATTTGTCGTCTGGCGTTGAGAGGCGCGTAAGGCGCGTGTCTGCCTTGCCTATTTAAACCAAGGCGAGGCTGCCGCTGATGCATAACAAACCAGCTGAAAAACTTCTGAAAAAAGACTCTTCGTTCTCTGAGAGCTGTTATCTCTGAAACACTCTACAACCAACCCTAAATATGGCCTCTTCTTCCCGTTCAGCTACCCAGAACATAGCCTCTTCGTCCCGTGGTCTTACCCTCTTTCCCGACCTCAACGAGGCCACAACCCAGAATATGGCCCTTGAACCTCAACCAAGCGCCCCTGGGCCAAGTGCCCCTGGTTTTGCGCCGTTGAACTTTCCAATGTTGTCAGTTGAGCAGAAAATGGCTGATCAATCTGATATTGAAGCCAATCATTATACTTTGAGGTCTTGTGTTGAGACAATGACGGCGGTCAACAACCTGTCGCACCAGCTTCAGAGTAGAACAAATGAGGTGCAGCAGGTAAAAGCCTAACTGGCTCTGCTCCAGAGCATGTATACGGATGCCCAAGCAGAGATATGTGTGCTGAAGGCAGAAAACAAGGAACTGAAGCAGAAGGCCACCGTGATGCTCAGATTTGGAGGTCCGCCATATGTGACAGTTGAGGAGCAACGGGAAGTGAACGTGCTCGGCGGCGTGGGAAACACGGAGGCAGCACCGGCAAGGGCCGCCCAAGACAAAGGCAAGAAGAAGAGAACAGCTGAAGAGGCGAAAAAATAAGGCCGGTTTTTGTTGTGGTGGTTTGTGGTTGTTGAGGTTTTTTTTTTTTTTTTTTTTTGGTGTAAAATTGTGATCGGGGTTGGTCCTGGATATAATTAATCAGGGGTTTTATTTTTAACACACTCATATAATAAAAAAGTGTTAAGTGAAAAACCATAGAAAGAGGACACCAACAATGATTTCTTCCAATCCCAACCATCTCTTCCCAATGTAATGACCATCACTGCTGCTGGCACTTGTGGCATTGGCAGTGGCAACAGCAGGGGTGGTGGTGGGACTAGTAGTAGCATTGGAGGAGGAATGACCATATTGATAGAAAATCTGTGCATCAGTTGAATTTGGAGCCAAGTGGAGAAGAGCAGGGCACTGAGAAATATTGGCAGGGGAATTGCAAACAGTAGGAAGGCCTAAAGCAAGTGTGGCATTGATGTTAAGCCCTAGTTTTGGATTATTTCTGTCCTTTACAATCACACAGAGGCACTTTGGGCTTGTCTTGAGGGCTTGTTTGAGACCACTGCAACAGTCTGGTGTTGGAGCTTTGGAGTTTCCTCCAACATAAGGCAGACAGGTTGCAAGTCCAACCAACTGCTGTGTACACTCCTCTCTGTCCTTGGCATCATCTGAGTTTGCACATGAAAACATCATTAATGCTAATAACATCAATGGAATTCCCATTCTGATCATGTAGTGGATAACCATTGTGAATCTGTGATGTGGTAAAGATAGAGAAGGTAGTGTATAGTTGAGGGGCTTTGTGGGTAATAAAATCAGCACATGGGTTTGGTTTGGCTTGGTGGTTTTGTATTTGAACTGGGTGAATGAGATACAAGTAGACAAACAGAAGGCCTATTCTGAGAGAAAAGACAGAGGTGAAAAATGGTGAAAAACCAACCATCACAACCACAGACACAGATACAGCCACAGCAGCAGATTATTAATCAGAGCAACTCAAACCATGATGGTAAGGAGCTCCACATGTTTGTTTGGAGTTCCAGTGCATCACCGGTTTGCTCTCCGCTAAGATCGGCGTCTCTATGGAAGATCTGAGATCTGTGAGGTCTAAGATCTGAGAGTGAGAGATTTGAGATCTAAGAGAGAAAGAGAGATAGAGACATATGTGGGTTATGTAGATTCAACTGATTTGGGAGAGACAGAAGTGAGGTTGTTGGTGGCAGACTTGGGAGGCTGATTCTGGGTCGCACCCTCTGTACCCAAGACCCCACCACAGGCAAGTTCACCTGCGTTACAGGGGATTGCGGCACTGGAAAGGTAGACTGCGCCGGCAACAACGCCGCGACGCCGGCCACACTAGCCGAGTTCACGCTGGACGGGTCTAATGGGTTGGACTTCTACGACGTGAGCTCTCTCTCTTTCAGCAAGTATGTTGCTGCCGTTATGGCGAAGAACTCGAAGCTATGTTTAGCAAATTCCAGCGGGCAGCGAAGGCAAAGGTGCCCGCCGGCTGCCCGCCGGTGAAAAATAAATACAGGCCTAAATCTTATAGCTCTGATACCATGTAGGAAATTAATGTATTGATATTATTGATTGATTAATTATGTTCTTACAAGAGCTCTCTTTTATAGAGAGAAATGGGATACAATGGAGCCATAATGGAGCACTATACCATAATGGATCACTAACTATATCACTAACTATATGGGGCACTAACTAATGGAGCACTAACTAATGTGGAGTAGGTGGAGTATTTGTAGGTGGAGTAGGTAGAAATTGTAGGTGGAGTAGGTAGAAATTGTTACATTCAACAAAAGCTTGTGCCTCGCTTCAATAAAGCCCGCTCGCCTTGCACCTTGGGCCTAGGCCCCAAGAGACCTTCAGCGCCTTGGTGCGCCTTGAGCCTTTAAAAACACTACCGGACACAAATTCAAAAATTCACGTAAGTGCTAAAAGATAACCAACCATACTCAAGTGTTCCCTACTCTCTCATTTACAATGACCGACATACTGCAAGTAGACAAACAACCCCAGATCCACTTCCCCCACCTATCCACAAAGCCCTTTCTTTGCATAACAAAATCCAAAACGCATCAATCCACATGGTCATAAGCTTCCTCAAAATCAACCTTAAAAATGATATCCTTCTTGTGAAACCTCTATAGTCTTCTACCAACTTGTTGGCCACTAAAACCACACCCCAAATTTGTCATCCATGCACAAAGGCACCTTGTGTCGTGGAGATCGTGTCCCCCAAAACAGCCCTAAGCCTCTTTGAAAGCACCATTCCCAAAATTTTATAAAGGGATGCACCAACTAATGGGCCTAGAATCAATAATCTTGACTGACCTTTCTTTCTTAGGAATAAGACAAATGAAAGATGCGTTGGTGCATAAGTTAACAACTCCATTCTCAAAAAAATCATCAAACACTCCCATCAAATCGCCTTTCACTACATCCCAACAATCTTGTAAGACCACCACAGAAAAATCCATCCTAGCCTAGAGCTTTATCTCTATCGCACTCAAAAACGGCCAGTTGAACTTTGCTCTCATTAAAGGGTCTCTCTAGCCATCTAGCTATAGAAAATTCCATCAAATTACAATCAATGCCTTCAATCCCCGGTCGCTCCACTCCCCCGTCAGAGTAAAGATCGGAGTAAAACTTGAAAAACTCATTAACAATTCGATCCTCCTTATTCACAAAAACCCTGTGTTCGACCTCCAAATTCTTGATGAAATTCTGTTTCCTTTTCCCAAAAGCAACTCTATGGAAGAATTTAGAATTAATATCGCCCTCCTTGGCCCATTTTAACCTTGCCCTTGCCCCCAAAAGATCTGCTCTCTAAAAACTAACTATTCCAATTTTACCTTTAACATGTTCCTTTCAAACATCAACTCTCTAGACAAACCCTGCCTAATTTCCTTAGCACCCAACTCCTCAATGTTCCTAACTATCTCTACTTTTTGATTATTTCAAATATCCAAAGATCTCTCGCTTCCATACTTTCAAATTCTCCTTAACCCCTTTTAATTTCCTCATAAACATAAAACCCTCCGACCTATTTTCAACCAATCTCGAAAATTTTCCTTGAACAAGTGATCCTCCAATCACATGTTTTCAAACCTAAAAGGTGATGGGCCACATTTAAAGGGACAACAAATATTGTCGGGTAATGATCCAAAACAGCTATTGGCAAGACCTCCAGTCCAATGTGGGAAAATAAGGCCTCCCAACCCAAAAAATGAAGAAATCTATCCAACCTACAACAAACGAAGTATTCGTGATTAGACCAAGTAAATAGTCTAGCATTACACAAAGGAACATCGATCAACTCACAATCTCTAATGAATTAATCAAAATCCGTCATACTCCTATTCGTTTCCATTTAGCTTTTCTAAGATAAGTCACATTAAAATCACCGCCCGTGCACCAGTAAGGAGAGCAAAGCCCAAATAAGCCCGCCAATTCTTCCCACCATCCCCATCGCCCATTAGGCCTATTGGGACAATAAACCCCTATCAACCACTCACGGTTGTCAAAATTCCAAAACCTAATAATAGATAATGAAAAAGCTCCTAAAAGTGTCTAGAACTCAACCACTACTCTCATCCCAAATAATCAAAATGCCCCTAGATCTCCCAAGATGGCAAAAAAGTCCCCTAAAATGCCTTTTAATAAAAAAAACCTATCACACACCTCAATCTTTGTTTCTTGAAACATAACAATGTCCGGCCGATGAAATTTCAAAAAATCTTTAATCACCCCCTCTTTCTACGGGAGAGGAGTCCTCTAACATTCCAACTTAAAACCTTCATTTAGAACCAGCGTTTCCCCTCATATCCTAACCAAGGATAATCCCAATGTGTCAAGCAAATGCATACAGTAGGGCAACTCACCCTCCTCCAAGTGGTGTCCCTTTATTTATGTTTTTTTGTTGTGTCAGTCTATCATTTGTTTTGTGAGAGTAACTAAAAAGCTAAAGGTGGGGACTGCGAAGAGAGAGAGACAGAGAGAGAGAGAGAGAACTCTTAGTTCTTTCATGGCATGAAACCAAAAGTTTCCTTCCTAGCATCTCCACATCCAAAAGTTTCCTCCATAGTTAGAATGGGTTGTGATTGTCTAAGCCAATGGAGTTCATTTTATTCTTAGAATGGGTTGTGATTGTCACATTTTCCACGAAGGAAAAATAGAGTTTCATGAGCAATTTTCTTTAGATTTTATTAATTCGTTAATTATTATAAATAAAAATGGAGTAGGAAGGAAAGGAAAAGGAAAAAAAAAAAGAAAAAAGAACGACTGATGCCAATTCCATGCCAATTGCATGACATTGTGCAGGAATAGAGTCTAGTAATTACAACTCGAAAGGTTATGGTCATTTGGAACCTTAATTCCTGCTTAAGTTGTCCCACTAAAATGAATTCATTGCATATAATTTTACATGGCTCTAAAGCTTTTAAAACTAGTAATCTGCAAATGCATCGTCTTTGTAAGCCCGCAAACTATTGCTTATGCCACTGATATTGTCACCTTCCCCATAAGTTGTATCTTCGAATAAAATGTTCACAAAAATGTAGATTACAAATATATATATACGTTTTCAAAGTTGTGATTAATATTTGCCTCCCAGATTAATTTTTTGGCTTCACCACTGCCCACCACTGACAAATAGGTCTTAGTAGCAGGAATCGTGGAAGGGACTCACATTTCTAAGGAAGAAATGCGCTTTTGCACTTCTGAGGAAGAATCACACTTCTAATGCGAGAGAAACGTGATCTTGAGCTCTCAATCTCTCTATCTCTTGATCTTCTTCTCTCTCGCGATCTCTATCTCAATCTCGTTCTCTGTTTTGATCTCTTTCTCTCTTGATCTCTCTATCTCGATCTCCTTCTCTCTATCTTTCAATTGTGTTGTGCATTTGTAAGAGAAGAGAGATAGAGTTTGACTGTCTTGGTTTGTATGCTAAACCCTAGTAGGCTTGGGAGTGCATTTGTAAGAGAAGAGAGATAAAGTTTGACTGACTTGGTTTGTATGCTAAACCCTAGTAAGCTTGGGATTGGGATTTTTTATTGGACCCAAACAAACATTTGTTTGGGTTTGTGGGCTGTTTTATTTAGTATTTGGGTTACTAGATGGTTTGCATAACCATCACGAAAAAAAAAAATGCACTTTTGGGCTGTTTGCTCCACAAATTCAAATACAAAAATATAAAATACAAAAAACATATCTACAAAATAAATAGATTTTAATTCTAAGTAAATTTAACAACACAAAATAAAATACAATTTATAAGAATTTGTGATAGTTATAATATATTTCAAATATTAATTGGAGAAAAAAATTATATCTCACAATATATTTCTATACATTATTTAAAATATATATTTTTTATATAATATATATAAGCGTTCCCAACCTACGACTCTCTTAGGGGTCACAATTCCCCGCACCCACTTCGTGCAACTAAGAAATAAGTATAGCAATGCAATCACAAACAATAATAAACAATCATCAATTTGCTCGAACTGTTAACATACCTGCATTGAACGTAATAATGCCCTCAAATCAGCATTCTCTGCCACTAGTTCTTGATTTTTTGCCTCATAAGCATCCACCTGCCAATAGCATTTAATCACAGATAAGCTAAGTGGTGACAAAAAACTAAGTAAGTCAATCATGCTTCATACAATCTTTTTATAGAAGTCATTATCAGCCTTTTTCCCATTCCATGTGCCACGTTGTCGTCCTTCTTTCTGTTGACATGGAACACAAAGACCATTAGAGAAATGAATTTTAAATATTTCAGGTCACAAATTTAGTAATTAATCAATTACCTGAAGTAAATTCATTATCTCCATGCCTGATCTAGATTCCTTCTTTTTCTCCATTAATACTTGATTTAACCTCTCCTGAAAGAAAAACACTATCACTCTGTAATTCCCATCTAATTTACTTTTCTAAATATATATGATTCATGCGATATGAAACATAGTTTAAAAACTGCAGATTTCCTTTAGAGGCTAACCAGGATGTGATAAGGACCCTACCTGCAACTTTATATACTCCTTTTCTTTTTTCTTCATCTCATGTATTTGTTGAGTTCTCACTTGCTTTTGCAACATTAAGGAAGTGTTCAAGTCAGTACATCCAACATGCAAGTGTCAAAAACAACGATTTCTATATAAATAAAAGGATTCTCACCTGATTACCAATAACCATCCTTTGAAATTCATCTCGTTCCTGCTGTAACTTCTCAATTTGGGCCTTAAATGCTGCTGTAGCTTTAGCTTCCTAACCATATTTCATTTAAACAGAATAAACAAGAGGATCAAGCCGATAAAGAATGACCACTGCCATAAAAAGAATAATTGCACTTCACCGAAAGTAACAAAATCATGTCTCTAACCGTTCGAGTAATTGTTGCTATCTCCCTATCTTTCGCAGATAACTGGGCTTCAAGCCTCTCCACCTTGGCCTCTAATCTTGATATGTCAGATAGGAGTCTATGAAAAGAAAATAAGTAAATGTTACCCCATCAATCAATTGCAATTTAAAATACACAAAAGGTCCATATATAAATAGATAATAATGTCCATTCATTTAGAAACCCTTTTTTTTTGGTGGGTTTGTTGCCTTTGCATTCTCTAAAATCTAGTATTATTTTTTTGCTGAGATGTATAATTTTTGCCATTTATTTCTCCAACATCACTGCATTTTCTAGTTTTTTCTCCCAAAAACATAAAAACATGTTTAGGAAAGTGCACCCCAAACAGGCCATTAGAACATTGTTTTTCACACTCACATAAGATAGAAAGTAACTCTCCAACTTTCTTTATCTTCTACACTTCCAATTTTGCCACCATTTTTTTTTTCTTTGGTCCCATGGTGATGGGCTCGGGGGTAGCAATCCTCCTGCTATGCATGACCCCAAATCTCGATGAAGAGACGGGACTTTGATCCCACGTCTCTTGTAACACACCATCAAAAGACTTTGCAACTACTTCACACAACAATCCTACTGATCCACATATTTGACAGCAACAAAAAAAGCCTGAGCCTACATTCTACAATGTGATATACAAAGTGTAGGATTAAACTTGATTCACCAAAACAGTACAAAGTGTCAGATCAAACAAACATACCGTTGTCTCTGCTCATTAGCAGACTCCCTAAATTCAATATCACGTTGCCTCTGCTGTAACAGTGCATATACACAATTGCAAGTGCGCGCAATCGAAACCTAGCAAACACACAAATTCCAAATCAAAGCCAAAACCAAAGACAAGGAAAATAACAAATCAAGAAAAGCAAAGAGAGCATACCGGATCACTTGCAAACAGATCAAGCGACGCCGGAAATCCGAAGGTAACGAGCGTCTGGTTGAGGTATTTGGCGCAATGCTCCAAGTTTCCCACATCGGCAAACGTGTACTCGCTGCGTGAAAGAGTCAGAACTGTAGAATCAGCGCAATTCACATGTAATGAAGAGGAAACCCTAGAATTGGGGAAGACGAAGATGAGCTCACCTGATTCCGATACTGGACTGACTTGATGACTGCAAAAAATTAGAGAGAGAAAAAAATTGAGTTAGAGAGAGAGAAAATTAGGACGAAAAGATGAATTTGGAAAAACATTGTTAGGGTTCTGAGAGATGGTACTCTGAGATCGAAGTCTACTTCAGTTGAAAGCATTGTTGAGAGGTTCTTCAGAGATTGCAATGGTGGCTTTGGAGAGAGAGAGAGAGAGAGAGAGAGAGGTTTTAAGAAGAGTGTGGGGGGTTGTGTGAAAAGGTAGATCTAAATGGTGGGGAAATTTGAAATTGAAGTTTACGAAAATTGAAACGGTTTAGTGGTAAATTCATCAAAAATGCTATAGGTCCAAAAAATTCTATCAAAAGTTTTATCAAATGTCTCACATGGGTGTGGGATCTACATGGAACCCATATTGTGTGGGTCCCACACCCATGTGAGACATTTGGTAAAACTTTTGGTAGAATATTTGGGGTCTCTAGCATTACTCTCCCACGTTTGGTAAATTCATTATTGTCACGTATGGGAACATCTCCCACGTTTACTTTTTATTTTTTATTAAATTTGAATAAAAATTTCATTTAATATCGAATGTTTTAACAGAAAATTTTTATTTTTTATCAAATTATTGGTTGACTAGAAGGATATTCGATCGGTCGATTGATTAGTATAAATTTACTAGAAGTCTGAAGTAAGAAAGAGGTCATTTGGGAGGATAATCGGCTGGTCGTCTAAGTATATGGTCTCAATAGTAATTTGATGAAAGGCTCCAAGTATCTTCAATTTGATGAAAAGTTTAAGAAATTCTCAATGATTGCTGCTATTAGCACCTGCAAAAATTCTTTGAACCCCCTATTTTATAATTTTTTTTAATTACAATTATACCTTAAAGTAAAATTACATTGAAAGACATTATTAAATGAAACATCCACCCATCAATAAGAACTAATACTCTATAATATTGGACACCCACCCCCACCCCTACCCCCACCCCCACCCCCAACTCCAACTATACATATTCCATGTTTGTAAACCCTAAATCTATTACTTTTCATAACCAACTAATATAAACCCTAAATCTATTATTTTTCATAATCATCTTAAATCCTGAATGTGTCATCTTATCATCAACGCTATTGAACTTGAAAGTTTTGCTTCAAGTATAACTTATACTTCATCACTTATTTCACTGTGTAGAGCAATGGAGGACGAGGACAACAATTCTAATGAGACCGGCGTTCCATTAATAAGTTTATCTGTCTTGTATTAACATTCTCGGTCGTTTTCGGTCGTTCTTGTTTCGTTCGAGCTGTTCGGTACTGGTTTGCTGACTGTTAGAATTATGTTCGGTAACACAATACTGAACATAATCCTTTCGTTCAATACATAGGTTCCGAACATTAATGCAAATAGTCAGTTATGTAATTTTCTTTGTTAAACTAACTTAGCATAGAAATGAGTGAATTGGAATGGATTTAAGTTATGTATTTTGAATGGATTTAATTCATGTTATTTTAAATTGTGAATTGGAATGGATTCAAGTTACACAGTGATGAACAAAATTTGTTCAGACATACAGTGCTGACAGGATCATTATTGTTCGACAAAACAGTTCTGAACAAAATACATTTTTTCAGCTACACAGTGGCGAACAAATTGTTTTGGGGTACATTCAGAATTTTGATGGCAATTCAAACGATGATTCTGTTTTTCGTCATCTTGCAAACAGTTATGCAAATCCCGTAGAAATTGGAGTATATTCGATCGATCTCAACGATGACGAAAATACAAAAAGCAACGAAGAAGATGATGATGAGAGAATGGGAGTCGTCGGAATGCTCCGTTGACGACCGAGACGGCGACGAGAGTGATGGAGGGTTGGGGTCCAAGAATTCTATACTGGACCAAAGCTCCAAACTCTAAAGATTGAGTGAGTCAGAGAATGAGAGGGATGAAAAATTAGGTGGGTGTGCATTTCATTGTGAAAATATTATGAATATGGGTAGATTTGGTAATTGAAGCTTGAGTAACCAGCTTAGGGTTTGATGTATATCATCCCCTATTTATAAATGAAGATTAGGTTTACAAGATGAGACAATTACAAGATGAGCCCTGAGGGCATAGAACAATTACAAACCAATAACTTAGATAATAATATAATATGCTATGCTAACACTCCCCCTCAAGCTGGTGCGAAGATATCTCTCATGCCCAACTTGCCTAATATGTCATGAAATGGTTTATTCCCAACCCCCTTGGTGATAATGTCAGCAAGTTGTTCACCAGACTGGACAAAAGGAGTACAAATGGTACCACTAGTGAGTTTCTCCTTAATAAAGTGGCGATTAATCTCAACATGTTTTGTCTTGTCATGTTGAACTGGATTGTGAGCGATGTTGATGGCGGCCTTATTATCACAGTATAACCGTATAGAGTCCGTCTGATCAATACCTAGATCACTCAACAATAACTTGATCCATAAAAGTTCACACATGCCTTGTGCCATAGCTCTAAACTCAACTTCTGCACTTGACCTGGCAACCACATTCTGTTTCTTACTCCTCCAAGTAACTAGGTTGCCTCCAACAAAGCTGCAATACCCTGAAGTCGATCTCCTATCAGTTACTGACCCAGCCCAATCAGCATCTGTATAGGCTTCCACACGAAGATGATCATACTTTGAAAAATAAAGACCCTTACTAGGAGCAGACTTCAAGTACCTCAAGATTCTCATGACAGCCTCAAAGTGAATCTGATGATGAGCATGCATAAACTGACTAACCACACTGACAGCAACAGCAATATTAGGACGGGAGTGAGATAGGTAAATGAGCTTACCCACTAATGTTGATAGCTCCCCCTATCAACAGCTTCTCCTCCTTCATTATCCCCCAATTTCTGATTGGGTTCCAGTGGAGTGGTACATGCCTTGCAGCCAAGCATCCCAGTTTCCTTCAACAGGTCAAGCATATATTTTCTCTGTGAGATAAATATCCCATTTTTAGAGCGAGCAACTTCAATTCCCAGAAAATACTTCAAGCTTCCCAAGTCTTTGATTTCAAACTCACTAGCTAAATATTTCTTCAATAAAGGTATTTCCCCACTATCATTGCCCGTAAGAACTATGTCATCTACATAAACAATAAGTGCTGTAGTCTTACCACGTGAGGAATGTTTCACAAACAAGGTGTGATCTGCCTGACTCTGTTTGAAGCCATATTTAAACATAGCCTGAGTGAATCTCTCAAACCAAGCCCTTGGAGACTGTTTGAGACCATATAATGACTTTCGAAGCTTGCATACTTTGCCTTCTGTCTGATGATCCTCAAAACCAGGATGAATGTCCATATATACCTCTTCTTCGAGGCCATCATGGACAAAAGCATTCTTGACATCAAACTGATAAAGCGGCCAATCTAGATTAGCTGCTAGAGAGAGAAGTACTCTGACTGAATTCATCTTAGCCACGGGTGCGAAGGTCTCCTGATAATCAATGCCATATGTTTGAGTAAACCTTTTTGCCACAAGTCTTGCCTTGTAACGCTCAATAGACCCATCTGCTTTGTGTTTCACAGTATATACCCATTTACGTCCCACAGGTCGTTTGCCCGTAGGTAACTCAGTCAATTCCCAAGTGCCATTCTTCTTAAGTGCTTTCATTTCCTCAATCATGGCTAGTTTCCACTCAGAGGTAGCAAGAGCATCCTGAAAATGGTTAGGAATGCTAACAGAGGAAATATTGGACACAAACGCTCTATATGAGGATGACAAATGAGAGTAGGACAAAAAATGTGAGATAGGATGTTGAGTACAAGATCTCACACCCTTCCTCTTGGCAATAGGAACATCAAGATCAATGGACTCAAGAGATTCAAAGTTACCTAGACTCTCATCAAAAGCAAGTGATGGCAGTGGAGGAGCAGAAGTGGTCCCTTGTATCCAGTTAACTTGTTGTCTGTCTATGTCCCGGACATAAACATGCCCGTCCTTATCCTTGGTGACATTAGGTTCTATAGTCCCAGTAGAAGAGGGTGGTGCAAGAACAACTGGTTCTACCATAGGAAGCACAGTAGAAGAGGGTGGTGCAAGAACAACTGGGTCCATCATAGGAAGCACAGGACTCACTTCACACCAAGGCTCCCCTGGAAATGAGGACGGTGACACCGGAGAGGATAAGAAATAGGACTGGGACTCAAAGAAAGTAACATCCATGGACACAAACCACTTACGAGAAGGAGGGTGGTAACATTTATACCCCTTTTGAGTAGAGAGTAACCAAGGAAAACACACTTGAGGGAGTGAGGGTCCAACTTACCACGAGAAGGAGAGTGATTATGAACAAAATAGACACAACCAAATATTTTGAGAGGAATAGAAAACAAGGACTGAGAACCTAGAAGGACGTGAAGAGGAGCTTGTTTTTGCAAGACCTGGTAGGGAGACGATTAATAAGATGGGCAGCGATGAGAACAGCGTCGCCCCAATAGGGCCGAGGCACACTCATAGAAAAACACATGCACTGAGCCATGTCAAAAAGATGCCGATTCTTGCGTTCCGCCACCCCATTTTGTTGAGGGGTATTGGTGCAAGAGGTCCGATGGATAATGCCATGAGTAGAGAAACATTGTCCTAACCCAGAATCTATGTATTCCCCGCCATTATCAGAACGAAATAGTTTGATAGTGGCCCCAAACTGAGTACAAATCATCTTATGAAAATTGCGAAACACAGAGAAAACCTCACTCTTATCTTTCATGAGATACACCCAAGTAGTACGAGAAAAATCATCAATAAATGTAACAAACCATCGATGACCTTTCACAGATATAACACGAGAGGGACCCCAAACATCAGAATGTATTAATGAAAAAGGAACTAAACTTTTATTCAAACTGGGAGCAAAAGAAGCTCTGTGTTGTTTTCCAAGTTGACAAGACTCACAAAGAAAGTCAGACACATGATGATTTGCAAAACCAGATGGAAATAAATGCTTAAGTAAATAAAATGAAGGATGCCCAAGACGTTGATGCCACAGCCATAAATCAGCGGGGGTAGTAGAAGACGTGGTGGAAGGATAAGCAAGTTTGTCCGGTTGATCCTGGAAGTAGAGACCTTTTTCTACACTACCACTGCCAATCGTCCTCTTCGTGACAAGGTCCTGAAAAAGACAATGATCAGGAAAAAACGTCACACTACAATTCAAATCCTAGGTAAGACGACTCAAAGATAACAGATTAACAGAAAAATTGGGAACATGGAGAACAGACGATAGATGTATGGTAGGAGTGACTTGGACTAAACCTTTTCCAGAAATAGAAGAAACAGTACCATCTGCAATCCTAACTTTGCCCTGACCTGAAGAGGGCTTATAGACAGAGAAAAGATCAGATGAGACAGACATATGATCTGAGGCACCGGAATCAATAATCCAAGGCAAAGACTTATGACACAGGAAAACACAAGGAGAAGAGGCTAAGTTACCTGAGTGGGCAAAGGACGAGGAAGCTGTACTGAGAGCAGTAGAAGACCGGCGGTCCAACAATTGGCGTAAAGCATCCTCCAGCTCAGCATCAGAAGCTTGGCCAACAGAGGCAGAATTAGAATCAAGTGTATTAACGGCACTAGACTGATGAGCCCGGGAATAGAACCACGTCCTCTAGACTAGCCGGACCGACCTCCTCGAGAACCAGACCGATCACCTCGACCCCCGGATGGAGTCCCATGAAGCTTCCAACACATCTCATGAGTATGCCGCGGCTTCTTGCAATAATCACAGAATACAGACTCCTTAGTAGTAGACGGAGGGATGGGAGTTAGGCTGAGGCCATCCCGAGGAGTAGACAGTAATGCTGAGCGGTCAGTAGAGAGAGGGGACATCATAGTAGACCGGCGACTCTCCTTATTTTGTACATAGGCAAATGCCTCCTGAAGTGAAAGAAGAGTGTCCATACCCAA
Organism: Camellia japonica; assembly: GCA_030407325.1. Classification (NCBI taxonomy): domain Eukaryota; kingdom Viridiplantae; phylum Streptophyta; class Magnoliopsida; order Ericales; family Theaceae; genus Camellia; species Camellia japonica. The sequence goes on along the minus strand of JAPPVO010000016.1, from coordinate 102,875,334 downwards.
AACTCGACCCCTAACTGGATCATACTCCACATTTAGGCCTGCCAAAGATTTAAAGACCTGTTCCTGTGCGATGAACTTCTTGTACCCGACAGAATCAGCAGGGCAAACAGGCTTATAGTCTTGCAGGTGGTGAAGGCGTTTCCAGCCGTTGGTGAGGAAAGTGAAGTACTGAAGAACAGTCTGCTCCCCTTGAAATGAGCTCTCAATGGAGCGGCGCAACTCAAATGCCTGTGAGAAATTCCCTTTGCGGGAATAAGTGGCAGCCACAGCATCCTAAACATCCTGGGCAGTCTGCATAGACAAGTAGCCCTCACCAAGTTCTGGAACTAGCGAATGGATAAGCCAACCCATAATCAAAGAGTTAGTAATCTCTCATTGGTCATAACCCGAGTCAGTGGTACTAGGTGCCTGTATCCTACTATCAACATACCCCATCTTCCCTCTGCTCTTCAAAAACATAGTCAAACTTTGAGACCATGCTAGGTAGTTTTGACCATTAAATAGAGAGGTGGTGATTTTCAGACTAGGGTTGGGGTTCTCAGTCATGGTAGTAGATATAATGGGACTCTCACTCCTCGGTGTTTGAGAAGAAGGGGACATACTGGTGGAATCTGTCATGGATACTATACTACCGAACCCGCAACAAAACTAGTGACAATCACAAACCCGGAAGGTAATGGTGAAAGAACAGGCACAATGACCACTACAAAGGCATAACAAAATTAAGAAACCATTTTCATTTTTTTATTATTATTATTTTTTTAATTCTATATATTTATTTATTTATTAATATATGTATTGGTACGGTGTTATAAACGACATAGGTTATATCATACCAAACATGGATGAGAGTATGAAAGTATACCAGTGAGATTGACGGTCGACGAAGGCGACAGAGGAGAAGACGAGCGACGAGTTGATGAGATGAAGACGAGCAATGAACTAACGAGCAGAGAAGAAGATCGACGAACTGCTAGAGGAGATCGACGAGCTGAGGACGGCTGAGTGACGAAGGCAACAGGAAGGCGGCTGAGTGACGATCGACTGAGAGACGACTGAGTGACGACGGCGACTGAGGATGAAGACGAAGCAGAGATCGACGAGCTAAAGATCAACCCAGCAAATGATCCACCTAGGTAAGTTTCGAACCCTAGAGTGAGGGTGTGCCGAAACCCTAGAGGTTCTGCTCTGATACCATGAAGCTTGAGTAACCAGCTGTCACGACCCAAACCCGCGCCCTATGGGTTTAGCACCGTAACTGGCCAGTAATCCGTGATTACCGAAGGCCTGCTTAACAGTAAGACAGTATTACAAAGTATAGGGGCATGGCGGAAGCCAAAACAGTAATTAAACAATGTCCAATAAGCTGTGACAGTCTGTATGCAAAAAGACTTTTCATATATATACACATTCGGAAACAGGACAGTATTACAACGTATACAGAAACATTCAGTACAGTACAAGTCTCACTCAGTCTATACAGGACACAAACAAAAGGAGGAATCTTAAACACTCTATAGCCTTGGCTTGAACAGTACTGGAACCTCGAGGTGAGGCACAAAGGTTGGCTTGACAAAACAGTGCTTAGCCTGACGCCCCTAGCAGCGGTCCGGTGCCTGAACACCTACATATATATAAGAGCAGTGAGCTAAAGCCTAGTGAATAACATAATGCGTAAAGAGGTTAAGAATGAATGTCCTTTCAGTATTGAAAATAGTCAATTGATTCAGTATATCAGTCATTCAGTCGTAATAGTCATATGTGGTACATCCATTAGCAGAACAGTACAGTAAACAGTAGGTCTTGAAAGACCAAGCAGTCAATGATGGCCATCATAACAGTAAACAGAAGTTCCAAGATAAGAACTAACAGAAATCTCTGTAACAGTAGCAGTAACAGTAATAGTAGTTGTTATGGATGCCACAATACAGTTCAGAATAGAGGACATACATTCATTCAGTTAATAGTATCAATTCAGAAACAGTACAGTTTAACAATTCAGGAAATATTCATATTTGAACATATCTTTACACAGTTGTTACTTACAGAGTCCGGGACTACAGATAAGCTAGAGCGCGTCCTCAGATGCCAACCCTACACAGTTTACAGGATGAACACACACTAAGTTCACATTCGGGAATCAAAGACTTAGTCCCTACTTAGACCCGGTGCGGTTCTACATCTGTGTCCTCATTAAGATGTCTTAAACTAGGCCTAAGAATGCCTAGGATGGAATGAGGATGCAAAGATGCACTTAAAACAACCTTACAAAATTTTCGAAAAAATAGGGTCCCGCTCGAGCGTGGCTTTCCCCGCTCGAGCGGACATACAGACAAAGGTTCCCCGCTCGAGCGTCACTTTCCCCGCTCGAGCGAACTGCAAAACATGGCAAAAGTACTGGATGTACGAAAATCACGCTCAATGGGCGCTCAACACCCGCTCGAGCGTGTGACATAAGTCCCCGCTCGAGCGTGCATTTCCCCGCTTGAGCGGACTGTAAAACAATGCAAAGTGCTGGGAGCACGAATTTCACGCTCGAGCGCCAGTTTCCCCGCTCGAGCGTGAGTCCAAATTTTGGAAATTCTAGATTCGAACCTCAAGCTCAAAACCAAGTTTAAATGCCTCAAATTAGATCCTCTTGAGCTAATTTTCTGGGAAACACTTGTAAACTCATAGTATAACATGTTTCAAAGATCAATTTGAGAAATCAAAGCCCAAAGGTAGTTCAATTAAATCCAATTTCAAACCAATCTCATGAACATTATGTAAAACATAACATGCATGAATTTTAAACAACTTCAAGCTTCAAAGACATGCTCAAATGAGCCAATTGCCTCAAAAACAAGATGAATTCATGAACTATGGTCAAAAGATGGACATGCATGAAGCAATTTCATGAAGAACAACTCCAAAATTCAACAATGTAAACATGCATGCATGATATATGCTATAATTCAACACATTAAGCTAATTTTGACTCCAATCTCCAATATAACAAGAATTAAGCAAGAACTAACTTAAAGACAAGTTTAAGAAGATGGATTCTCTACCTTAGACCTTGAATATTAAGTGTAGGAAGCTCAACTATGAAATCAACCTTCAATTTCTTTAATTCACCAAGCAAAACTCCAAGTTGAACTCAAATTCTCTCACTCTCTCCCTCTCTCCCTCTCCTCTCTCTTGGTCGGTTTTGGTCTCGTGGAATGGCTGAGAAAATGTCTTCTTTGAATGAAATAAGGCTTCAATAAGTCTTAGGTAGTGGCCCACTAAGCATGGCAAAAGGGTAAATACTTGGACTTGTATAATTTAGCTTATTTTAATCTAGTTTGATCATACCAAAACACATTTCAATTAAATATACCATAAAATCACATAAATTCTGATTAACACATATCACTAATCAATTTCAGATTCGGCCGCCGACAAGGCCTTCAATTTGCAGTTTAAAGCATAAAACATGGACAGATAATTTAACAGTCAAACAGATAGAAATGCCTTTAAACTAGTACATTCAATCAGTCAGTTCAGTATTTCAGTCGATTCAATTACTTATCATAATCAGTCTCAGTTTAGCAGTAATCAGTGGTTAACCAGTAATCAGTAGTGAGGGTTATTACACTAGCTTAGGGTTTGATAGTATATCATCCCCTATTTATAAATGAAGATTAAGGTTTACAAGATGAGACAATTACAAGATGAGCTCTGAGGGCATAGAACAATTACAAACCAATAACTCAGATAATAATATAATATAATATGCTATGCTAACAGTAATAAGTGGGGTGTTCAAAAAAAATATTATTAAAATTTAGGGTTTAGGGTTGGGGTCCAAAAAATTTTGGTAGGTGCTAATAGCAGCACTCATTCTCAATTTAATATTGGTTTGATATTAACTTTAAATCACCAAAACTGAAACTTCTTTCATCAAATTTAAGTTTAATTAAAAAAAAATGAAAACATTGGAGACGCTCTTATTTTGAGCGTTGGGCTTCTCTTACCTTGCCCAATTTAATTTCAGAAACAGTTTGTGTTTGGTAGATTTATTTTAGGACTAATTTGAATTTTTTTTTTTTTTGTGTCTGATAGATTTATTTTTGGACTTATTTTAACTATTTATTTTTTTATGGCACGTTAAGTGGAATATTCATGTAAAAAATAAGATGATCGGAGATTGAAAACTATATATTTAAATCAAATTTGTATTACAAAAAATGAATGACTATTTTTGAAATTATATTTATCGTTCATTTTTTTAAAACAAATATGATTCAAACATATAGTTATCGATATTCAACCATCTTGATTTTTTGCATTAATACTCTACTCAACGAGTCCTAAAAAGTGAACGGAACGAATAATCAAAATTGGTCCAAAAATTGGCCTACCAAACCCAAACTCTCTTTCAAGTTAAGATGACAACTTAGGAGTTAAGATGATAACTTGAGATAAATGCTATTTCTAAATAGAATAAATTACACTCACTCCTAAAATTTTAAAAAATAAATAAAGTTAATCTCATAGTTTTTGGATAATTATATTCTTTTTTTGGTTAAATTTTAATTTACATAATATTTGTATCCTTTTACATCATAATTCGTTAATCATATTTTTTACATAATTACACTTTTCTTTCTAAAATTTTAATCCACATAACATTTAATTTTTTTCATCATTAATTCATTTGAAAAAGTAAGGTTATCATCTATTTTCTACTAAAATGTATATATTTATCTTTATTTATTTTAATGTCTACTTCATTGATATTAGTTTCAATCACTTCAATCATACTCAAAAGGAGATTACTATAATTATGTTAAAGTATAGGAATGACTATATTTTTGTTTTCAAATCACAAATGATATGAATGTAATTTACCTTTTAAATATTATATGTTTTGTTTTGTTAGTTATTATTAATTATAGTAATTAGGAGTTTTATTATTAGTGAGTTAATGGGGATTGTTAGTATTATTCCCTTCATCATTTGAAAATAATCACATATACGTAGTTTGTGGACTAAAACGTACACTAATTTCTGCTACACAAAATATATGTATTGACCTTTATACCATCTTCTTCTTCCTTTCTTCTAAATTAAATCTATCTATATATATACATATTGAATACAAAATCTCTCCTATTGCACACCCTACCGTAGCCATTACTTTACAACCCTCTTACCTCCCTCAGTCCTCCTCCATCCCACCCACCACCACTCACTGCCCTGTCTAGCCTTACCAAACAAATTGGACCCAGTTAGAATTAAAGATGTAAGAGTTAACTTGAGCTCACTAAATTAATTAAGCCCAATCAGAAAGTCCAAGATTAGTGGACCCAGATTTAAAGGTGTAAGAGGAGTTAACTTGGAGTATTCCGAGATCAACCCACCAGAATCATGAGTGAGGTTAGAGCCCGAACAAAGGGCCCGAATCCCGAGGAGGTGGGTGAAGATGAATTCACTCATCGATTGATTTAGCCTATGCCCCGGCCAAGGTGGCGCGACCCCAGGGAGGTCTATGAGACTCGGCAATATTAGCAGCGGGGGGTCCTCTAGGACTACCTCAACCCTTTAGGATCATTGGGGATCATTGGTTAGGTGTGGCTAAAAGAAGGGTTCGCCGAGAGGTTGATCTCCTCTTCGGGGTTTTCCTCATCCTTGGAGAGGTCACCTTCTTAGACAAGGTAGTTAGAGAGAATATTCCCTATGTGCCTTGCACATGGACTCCATGCTACATCATGAGGTGCCTATAAATAGCACCCACCCATAGCTTTACAATGGATGGATTTTTGGAGAGACAACTCTTGGGAAAGAACTAATTTCCCTTCTCCTTTATCTGCATTGAGAGTGAAAATGAGAGATCCATGGGAGAGCCTTGCCATTATTCTCTCTCTAACTACTTTGCCTTCTTCTTCACCCAATCTCTTATCTCCATCATCTATTTGTTATTGTGTTCCTAGTTGTAGCCGTTGAAGAATCTAAGCCTCTCATTTCTAGATAATTCGAGTTTTTTTCAAAGATCTTCGAAAATCTTTGAATATCTTCGAATTTTCGACAACATCCTTGAACCCTCTCATACATTTGGCGACTCCAATGAGGAGACAGATTGGTTAATGGTCTCAACGAGATTCAGAACCCATACAACTCCAGCAAGGATGGCGGGAGAAGATGAAGTTCACCAACAAGGATCCTCTAATGGTGGTGATGATAGGACCATGGCTCCAGATCAACCATTTTTGCTCGAAGCAATTCAAGGATGTCAAAATAGTCAGTAAGAGATTCTTACCACTCTTCAGAATCTTACTCACACCATGTTGGTGATGAGTTCTAATTTTGCACCTGCGCCAAATAGAAATCAAACTGGCGATGGAGTTATCTCCACCGGAGTGCAAAATCAAACCCAAAGAGAAGTAGGCCATAGTTAGCCTGTGGCTCATGGCAACACAACAGCAACAACACATGCTCATACCACAGTAGACGGCAGCAGTTTGCCCACCCACGGGCTCCATAGTGCACTAAGCCAAGATCCAATGGTGACTAGGGGAGGTTTTGGTGTAATGAATGGTGCTCCGGCGACTGTTGGTGTCTAAACAAATATAAGGGGCATGATTGCACAAAAAGGAGCTATACCCATACCCAATCTCGTTCCACCACCAGTAAACGCTACTCACGTACCGAACGGGCCTCCTTTGGGCGGCACAACAAATTTGCAAGCCCAGCCCGGTATAGCTGTGACGTGCAGTGGACTTTATGGAACTTAATTCAATGTCCCATCACCAAATGGCTTGTCTATAGGTGCCGATGGCCAATATCGTCAGGTATCTTCACCAATAGTGAATTTTCAACACCAAAATGGCCAAGCTGCTCCTAGCTCAGTCTTCGGGTCCATAAGCCAGGTTCAGGAATGCCACCATCAAATTATTTCCCTCAACAATTTCTCACTATTGCCAATGTGTAAGCTATGTTTGATCTCAAACAGGGCAAGAGGACTTTACCTTCCTTGCTCGACTTGGATATCAAGCCACCATACCCTATTGAGATGCTAAGTTATCCATACCTCGGGGGGTATACGGTGCCGAAGTTCATCAAATTCGATGGTAAACAAGGAAATGCTCAAGAATGTGTTGTACAGTTCATCGAGACTTTGGGTACTCATGGTTCAAACCACGTCCTTCGGCTGAGAGAATTCTCTAAGTCCCTCACTAACTGAGCATATAGTTGGTATGTTAATTTGGCCCCAAACTCTATCCAAAGTTGGGAAAAAATGGTCAACAAATTCCACTCCAAGTTCTTTCAAGTGGTGGAGAAGGTGACCACACTTACATTGGGTAAGGAAAAGCAACAAGAAAGTGAGGACATCCTTAACTACGACAAAAGGTTTCAGGACAAGGCTGTGGATTGCCATAAAGCTGTGGAGGAGAGTTATCTGATTCTAATCTGTCTAGAGGGGGCATTGAACAAGTACAAATTGTTTCTAGTTAATCACAAGCTACCCACCTTCTCAGCACTGATCGAAGCAGCTTGGAACATTAGCACTCCTCAGGCTCAAGAGTCTGGATTTAAGGCCAGTTACAAAACTAGCTTTAAGTCATCTCGTGGACCTATCATTGCTGCTACCTCTACCCCCAATACCCGGAAGTCACAAGGAGGGGGTCATAAAGGCCAGAAGAGGAAACAATATAGTGGTAAAAAGGGCAATATTTCTTATCCATATGGAATCGAGGAAGTAAAAGCTTTAGTTAAGAAATGGGTGGCCGGCGGAGAGCTAAAATTGCCTTATGTCGAGGAAGTCCTATCAAAGAAGGATCATAAGAGCCCTAAGTTTTGCGTCTATCATCGCACATTGAAACATCTGATAGAGAAGTGTTGGACTCTCAGGAAAATTTTCAGAGATAAAGTCGAGGCGGACGAAATAAGGTTCAAAAAGCAAGGAACTCAAGACATCCGAGAACAACCATATCCCCAGCACTAAGACAATGGCAAGAATGTTGCTATGATAACATATGAAGGCCCAATGATTGAGACTATCGCCAATCTTGATGATGACGATTGTTATCTGGACGACACCTTCGAGCTTGAAGATGAACAAGTTTATTATCGAAGTGCTCTCGATCTAGAGGGCAGAGCCTTTAGGGCTCATATCGACGGTCCCTTCGATCTAGAAGGAGGAGAAAAATACTATGGAAGAGGAGGACACCATGTTTATGTGGCATTTTATTTTGAAGAGACTGAGGAGATGGTTAACTACGAGCCTCCAAGAGTGGAGAAAGATCTGGATCACTACGCCAAAACCCCTATAAGACTGTGTAAAGTTCAAGCAATTTTTCGACCAACTTGGACTTTCCAGGAGGCAAGAACAAAAATCACCAAGGCTATCATCAATATAGCCAAGGCACACCATAAGGAATGCATGTCAACTGAGGGATCCATCCCGAGGAAGGCAAAAGAGCAATCTAGTGCCATTACTTTCTCGAGACTGATCGGAAGTATCCATTTTCTCACAATCGCTCACTTTATGTGACTGTTTATATTAACAGGGTTGAGTTCAAAAGGGCCTTTCTAGACAGTGGAGCCTCTATCAACATTATGACCCGCTCTACTCTAGAGAAGGCTGGAATCTCTGAAGAGCGCATTGTGAAGTAGCCGATAGTCATCACTAGCTTCAGTGGAGAAAGGAGAGTTACTATAGGTTGCGTAACAATTGATTTAGCCGTCGGAGAGATTCGCTCGGCCACCAAGTTCCATATTATTGATTCTGAGGCAAACTATCACATCATTCTAGGGAGGACCTGGATGCATAGATATGGGGTTGTACTGTCAAGTTATCATCAGTGTGTTAAGGCTAAATAGGGAAAGAAGACGGGGACAATTCAGGCTACAAAAAGGCCTCTCGAGACCCATGAAACTCATTATTCTGATGCCATCTACTTTTACTGAATTGTTTATCGAAGAAAATCCCACCACCTCTAAGCCTCAAGAGGTCAAAATTCCTCGCTGGAAGGATATCAAAGATGACAAGGAGCCAAAGGTAGAATCAAGTAAGCGGGCGATGTCTCGACTAGAAAGTCTGCCTATTCCTCAGAAGGTGATGAAAGTCTAAGAATGGGGCAAGATGGTGTGCTATTTGTGAAGGTGAGGGAAGTCGATTTCTTTAGCCACCAACTCCGAGTCAAAAGAAGAGCCTCCTGACAATGACGTAGTAATAAAGCCTGAAGTGGCTCCAAAATGCATGCAAGACGGACCGAAGCCTCAGCCCGAACAACTTGTTGAAGTAGATTTGAGTGATGGGCAAGATGCTCCAAGGCCGATATTCATAAGTTCGAGCCTTAGCCCAGAAAAGCGGGAGCAGTTGTTAAAGTTGATAAGCCGGTACTCAGTTGTGTTTGCTTGGTTATATAAGGAAATGCCAGGACTGGATCCCGACCTAGTCTCCCATTATCTTGATGTGTTCCCAAACTCTAAGCCAATCAAGCAAGCTGCTCAAAAATATCACCCAGATCTCGAAAGAGAAAATTAAGGGGAAGATTGAAAAACTTCAACAGACAAGTTTTATCCGGCCAATACAATACCCCACGTGGTTGGCGAACATAGTGCCAGTGAAGAAGAAAAATGGTCAAATCAGAGTATATGTAGACTTTCGAGATCTGAACAAATCTTGCCTGAATGATGAATTTTCTCTACCTCACATCGACAATCTTGTGGATTCCATCTCAGGACACTTAATGTTCTCATTCATGGATGGATTCAGCGGATACAATTAGATTAAAATGGGCGAGCAGGACACAGAAAAGACTGCTTTTAGAACACCTCTCAAAAACTTCTTCTATACAGTCATGCCTTTCGAACTCAAAAATGCCGGAGCAACCTACCGAAGGGCTATGACTGCAATCTTTCATGACATGATCCATCATGAGATGGAAGATTATGTTGATGATCTGGTAGCAAAGTCTAAAAAAGAAGAGGACCATCTCCGAGACCTTCAGAAAGTATTCAAGAGGTGCCATAAATTCAAAATGAGGATGAATCCTCTCAAATATGCTTTCGGAGTGACGGTTGGGAAGTTTCTCGGGTTTCTTGTACATAGACATGGCATCGAGGCGGATGAAGATAAGGTCAAATCTATCAGAACAATGCCTCCCACGCATTCTCAGAAGGAGTTAAAGAAGTTCCTCGGGAATGTGTATTATATTCGGCAGTTTATTCCAGCACTTGCAGAGATCTCTGCCCTCTTCAACTCTTTGTTAAAGGGAGACGCTAAGTTTGAGTGGAACTAGGAGCACCAAAAGGCTTTCGAGAGAATCAAGGTGACCTTGACCTCGCCTCGAACCATGATAGCCCCGCAGCCCGGGGTGCGTCTAATGTTGTATCTAATTTCAACCCCGAAGTCCATAGGGGCATTATTGGTCCAAGATGTAGATGGAGTAGAACACCCGGTGTATTCTATCAGCCAGAAGATTTGAGGAGCAGTAGTCCAATATACTCTGGTGGAGAGGCATTGTTTAGCCTTGGTATTTATTGCCCAAAAGCTCAGGCATTACTTCTTAGCACATCAGATTCAGATTGTTACCAAAAGTGATCCAATTCGATACATCCTCAATAAGCCTGCTCTAACCGGGAAGGTGGCAAGAGGGTTGTTAGCACTGGGTGAATTCGAGATCACATTTGTAGTTCCCAAGGCAATTAAAAGCCAAGCCTTAGTCGATCTTCTTGCCCAATTTCCAAGCGGCAACTACAAACTAGTGAATGAAGAATTAAGAGGAGAAGCGCATGCAACTATGGTCTTCAAGGAAAGCTTTTGGACATTGAGCTTTGACGGAGCAGTAGTCGGAGGGAAAAGTGGAACCAGGATAGTCCTTACAAGCAAAAGTGGGGAAAAGTTGTATTGGTCTTATAAACTGGACTTCCATCGTTCGAATAATGAAGCCGAGTATGAGGCTCTTATTTTAGGCTTAATAGCAGCTGAGAAGCACAGTATCAAGAAGATTCAGATTCGGGGGACTCGAAGTTGATAGTGAAGCAAGTTTCAGGACAATTCATTGCATTGTCCTAGATAAAACATTTTTATCGAAAGGGGCAAGAAAGTAATAAAAAAAAAAAAAAAAAACTCATCTCTTCTAAAAACACCCTCAAAGAAGCTGTCCGTCACATCTACATCCTAAGGACATGCAGTAAAGTGTGTTTCTAAAGCCTCCAAGGCCCGAGCATAGCCTGACTCAAGTTCACGAAGAGTTGCCTTTGTTTCATTTTTAGAGGTCCGATAAGAGGCGAGCACAGACAAAACTTCTACCCATTGACTAGCGTTTGAGGCAATATCCAAGCGCTTTTGAAGCTAAGATATATCCACTTGATGACGCTCCATGTCAAAGATCCTTTGATATACTGTCTCGACTACTTTCCTGTTACAGTCACACAACCGTTGCCTATCCAAGCTATATATGATAGTGGCAAAGGACTCGAGAAGAGCAGTCTAAATGAGTGGACAATGGCAAGCAAATGAAGCAAAGATCTCAGGGTAACTCGAATGCACAAGCTATAGAACCGATGCAAACTCAGCAGCTACCCAATAGTGGAGTAATAGTACTTTTCCAGAAGCTAGAGAGGGAACTGGGGTGGAAAGGTATTAGTTTCAGGGACCTCTCTAATTTCTATCAGGTTAGATGAACCACCCGGAGGGGTAACTTCCAGGAAAAGTTCCGAGCCTAAGAATACGGTCCGATGAGGGAAAAGACCAAAAGCATCACTATCATAGTGGAAATCACTGAGATTTAGATCCAAAACACTCAAAGGCACTTGTGACGAAGAGCCCTTAGCAATCGTCTCAAAGGCAGGTGTGTCCCCTCGAGAAGGAGAGCCATGAGGAGTCACAAAGAGAGTCGGAGCAAAGTCCGAGGTAGGTGAAGGCAAGACCCCGGTTGCAGCTAACACTGAAGAAAAGAGAAGAAAGTGTTATTAGGGGCAGGGAGCAGTAAAGTCATTTGAGCAAAAAGTTCTCATAGATAGAAACACATGACAAACTTCAAAAAGCAATGACAAACTTCAGAAAGCAAGATTACTTGAAGGAGAATCATTATACAGAGCTGGGGTAATTGGAGGGCTCCTAGCATCAACAAAACCACTTGGTTGTATGGAGGGCACCTGATCAATCTCAACATCTAATGAAGCCAAAACAGTAGCAGTCATCCTCGAAGAAGGAAGGAGAGCCGGAGGATGAGAATCATCATAAGTGCCAGAGCGAGTCTTAGAGACCTCTAGCACATCCACCTCCACGCTGCTCTTAGAGGCACACATCATTTCTACACCGTCTTTGGAAGTGTGTCTCTTAACACCACCAGAAACAACCTCATCACTGCACAGCCTCCAGAAGCATGTCCTTCGGAAGCACATCTCATCTCTGTACTGCCTCCAAAAGCATCTCTTGCGGTATCAGTCCCTTCAACAATCTCAATACCAGAGCCGTGTTTCTTAATAATCTCAACATCATAGCAGTGATCCCCAATAACCTCATCGCTAAAATGGTGCTCCTTCCCTACAACTGAGCGAGGAGAGGAATATCTGACAGATGAGGAGGCATCCTTAGTCACAATAGGCCAGTGATGACACACACGCGGGACAAGGTCATGAAAGTGATTGAGGGGTGCACATCTGTACGAGTCGTGCAGACAAAAGAAGAGTGTTATCCAAGTCTGAGTCTAGCCCGGTAAGGGCAACATGACTAATGTTCGCAGTACCGAGAACATCAACAACTGCGGGATCAAAAGATGGAGTAGGGTCTTATACAATAAGGAAGGTAAACAGTGTTCATTTAAGAAGACATGGTCGCGAGAAAAAAAAAAAACTATGAATCAACGGAAGAACTAAGATGTCTATCTAGTACCTGATGGAGCCTTTTAGAAAGGCGAAGAGTATAAGGACTGGCATCGGAAGCCTTCCTATGGGTCATCTTCTTGAGACGGGTCATCCGAGGACCAGAAGCCTTATTCAGAGGGACTGGCTTTGGGATAACAATCGTCAAGCTAGAAGTAGATGTCCGAGTTGGAGGGTCAGTCAGAGCGGATGAAGCGAAGAAGCTCTCATACATATGATCAGATTTCTGACTCTCAGGCAACCGAAGAGATGAGTCCTTCTTATAAATCAACGAAGGTAGATATATAGTCGGTTTACTCTAGACAACCTCAATAAATACATCGATGTTCTTCCGCCAATATCTCCTGAAAGAATGGATGAAACCCCCTACCCAACTCAAACCCGACAGTGTCAAAGAGCCAGATACAGGAAGCATGGCGTGTACAAGTCTGCGAGTAAAGCTCCTGTAGCTTTCTGAAAAAGACAATAAAGGAGGTGCCGGCCCCGGGGCATACTGGTCAAATCCAAACTGGCATGCTACTCTATCAGGTCTATAGATGGTGCTATCAAGGCCTTCCTCATGTCATACTGGTAGCGAACTGAGATGAACCATTATCAACATATCAATAAGGTACGCAGAAAATGCCCTTTGGATACATAGGGGCATGCCACAAAGCGCCAAGGATCATCCACCAAAGTATTCAGGGATATGGTGGAAATGACACGTGACCAACGCGTGATCAACTGCTGGCAAGTCTTCACATTCTCAAATGTGCGAGACCCATCACTACCAAGCACAAGGATACCCTCTTTATCTACTATTTCTCGAAGAAATTCCGCTTCGAATACAGTCGGAGTAGGGGCAAACTATGGGAACCTCTCAAAAAAGAAGCAGAATAGGAATTGACTGTGGACGAAAGAGACAGGCTCATACCGACCCACAGAACGTACCATATCTCGATGTAGCAAATCAATCGGTAATACAGGTTCCCAAGAAATAGTGGGGCTAAGGGGATCCAATCTCCTTTGAAAAATCTATCTGCCAGTGGGAAGACAAAAGGATTGAGAGAATCTTGAAGTGTGCTCGAAAGAATGAAGAAGGAGAGGAAACAAGCCAGAAATACCAGAAAATAAAGCCTGGAACCATACATCGGGCTAACCTCGTACTCTTGAGAACCAGGGTTAGTATCTCTTGCCAGGGACTAAAGATCTCTGAAGAAGTGGCGGATCCATGTAGTGTAGGAGGCATGGTCCGTCCTCACTCGTTTGGTCCTCCTTGCTGAACCATCAAATACAGAGCTCCATTGACCACAAGCTTGAAGATTTTGCTTTAGGGATTGGATTAGAGAATCATCTTCAGGGGGTATCCGCTCAGGGCAAAAGGCCTCAAGGCCAGTCACTTCTAGGCGCAGCAACATTCACATATCCTCGAGGGTGGGCCCCATCTCATGCTGGCCAAGTATGAAAGTGTGTATCTCAGTGCTCCACCGGAGAGCCATGGCTTCAAGGTTGGCATTGTTGCGGCGAATGGATAAAGATCGAGATATCTTCACTGGAATCAATAGCCGGGCCTCCTGAAGCCTCTGACAGAAGCTCCTGTTCGAGAGGATATCATCGACCCATTCTTGCCAACCAAAGAGAGGGCTGGAGAAAGTCTTGAACTGGGGATAACAGTAAGAAAAATACCCTCGCTCAACCCTAAAGCGTAGCATCAAAGAAGGGGAAATGAGGGCCTTATGTCTGGAATTAGTATCCTTAGAAAGACACAATGGAGTCCCCCTCGGAGATGAAAGAGAAACGGTAGAGGTAACCGCTCACCAGAATGGGTCCTTCCGGCCAAAATAAGGGGATTTCCTCTACTCAGACGCCAAAGGCACATCCCTCTCTTTCCTAAGAGCCGGTTCTGATGATCCTATGATGACAAATTTCTTTCGAAAAGGCATGTAGTTGAAATAATAGGCATAACAACAAGGAGTCGACCGTTTCAAATTCAGAATATCGAAATTGAAGCAACACAAATTAATAAAAATTCAAATGGAATTTTGGCATGAACATTTTATTTCCTCGAATGTCTGCGAGATCAACACACAGCAATATATGGTCTTATCCTCTATTACATCAGTTTATTCCTCCAAGCGAAGTGTTCACTAAATTAGGATATCAGGAATTCATCCATCAAGTACATGAGGCTCAATATCGGGTTTCACTATCCTCAGAACCACAACAATCAATTGTTTGATAGCACGGTTAATATACAATATGAGGGACTCATTTCCTCAAATTTTGCTAGCAACAACGGTTATTTTAGTTGCTCTACAAATTTCAAAACAAGCAAAGCTAGCAACAACACTCACTTGTATTACATAATTCTTTCCCTATGTCAATTAGCTCAATTCAAGCGCCAAGTAATCTATTAATATCAAAATGGTCTCACAAGTGCAAAATTCAACAAGCAGTGGTTCAATTTATACAAGCAATGCCCGAAAAATGAAGCTCAATATTCTCATTGGGCCCTTTCTCAATAATAAAGGTCAATAAGCTATATTTAAGTCAAGCCCCTCAATAAGTTTCAAATGCCACAGTATGCTTCAATATTGCAAAGCTCAATAGATCAAAGTTTCTAGCTAACAAAAAACCATCAGAATAAGAAATTCTGAAAATGGTTTTCCCCCCCCCCCTCCCAAAAAAAAAAGCTTCCACCATGATTAAAAACAAAAAATCGAAAGGCTTACCCACAGATCTGAGAAAGCAAAAGCAGATTCAAAGCAACAATGACCAAGAAAGAAATTGGAGAATAGTGCAAACTAAAGCTGGAGCAAGCCGCAGTTGGAAGCAGTGGCAAGACCACAAGTATGAGATGCACAAGCACACCCAGGGCCAGCGACAAGCAAAACAGTGCTAGGCAAGACTACACATGTCGTGTTGAGGGAGCGAACGTGCGTGGTCGGCAGTAAACAATCAAGGTCGGAAGCAGCGATGGTGCCCTAGAAAAGTTGGCAACCACACACGACGCGTTGAGTGGGCGACGTATGTGGTTGGCACTACAACAACAGTCAAAACTGGCGGTGAGGTTGCAGCAAAGAGGCCGACAGTGGATTGGTGGCGAAGTTGCAGCGGAAGAGGCCGACAGTGGGTTGAAGGCGTCAGGCGCGAAGGATGAGCCAGCCAGCAGTAAGCTAGGCTAGTGCTGGTGTGACCCAGCGGTTGCCCATATTGTCGCGATGCTAACGGTAGCCAAGGCTGTGGCCGCCGCTGGTGTGCAAGGTAGCGTGGGTCTTCGGTAACAAAGACGGCGACGGTGCTTGGAGATGCGACGATGGCCAGCGTGCAAGCTGGTCACGATGGCCTTTGGTTTAGCAACTGCAAAGCTTCGTTCAGGAAGAAGAAAGTTAGGTGGCCTCTGTAGAGAGAGAAAGAGCCAAAATGGTTGCGAGCAAAAAGTAGGTAAAGATTAGGGTTTTGTTATTTTCCTTAAATAGAAAAAAAGAGAGGTGTGATCCCTGGAATGTTCTCTCAAATATTCTGAATATATATATATATATATATATATATATATAAAATGGTCCTGTTGTATTCCCAAACAAGAAAAAAAAGAAGAAGTGTGTGGACCTTATCTTTTCTTAGCTTTTCAAGAATAAAAAAGTGGGTGCTTTATTTTTCTTTGACTAGGAATAAGGAAGTGGACCTTCAGATGTTCTCGAAAGATTTGGAATTTTGCATGATGTTAAAGGAATTAAAGAATTAAGGTTGGCTTTCCCCCCCCCCCAAAAAAAAAGGTGGCACAATTATGAAGTATGTTTGCCAAACATGGCATAAGATTAAATGATTTATTTTATTAATCGTGAATCTTATCCATAAGTTACGGTGCCTTATCTATAGGCCATACAAGCAAAACGCGCTCAAGAAGGTGAAGCAAAAATATAGCTAAGGAGGAAAGGTTGTGCATGTTCGCGAAAACTAAAATTCCCCATACATGCAAGGGGCAAAATGTAAGAGGAGTTTACTTGAGCCCACTAACCCAATCAGAAAGTCCAAGATTGGTGGGCCCGGATTTACTGCCATCAAATGGGCCAGATCGCTCTAAGCCTCGAAAGAGTTCGAATCCACGAACTTAGAGACTTACTCAAGCTCGGACTCAAAAGGGTATTAAGCAAGCCTAGAGATCCGAGGCACTCGGGCTTCGAACAGATTCGATTGCATTCTAGAAGCCGCTCCATTGGTGAGTCCTAGAACATTTGTGGACTTGGGGCATTCTGGGATCAACCCACTAGAATCATGAGTGAGGTTAAAGCCCAAACAAAGGGCCCGAATCCCGAGGACGGTGGGTGAAGATGAATTCACTCATCGATTGATTTAGCCTATGCCTGGGTCGAGGTGACACGACCTCAGGAGGTCCATGAGACTCTATAATATTAGCGCGGGAGGTCCTTAGGACTACCTCAGCCCTTTGGGATGATTGGGGATCATTGGTTAGGTGTGGCTAAGAAAAAGGGTTCGCTGACAGGTTAATCTCCTTTCAAGGTTTTCTACATCCTCGAAGAGGTCACCTCCTTGGACAAGGTAGTTAGAGGGAATATTCCCCATGTGTATTGCACATGGGCTCCATCCTACATCATGAGGTGCCTGTAAATAGCACCCACCCATAGCTTTACAAGTGATGGATTTTTGGAGAGACAACTCTTGGAAAAGAACTAATTTCCCTTCTCCATTAAGTAGGAGATCCATGGGAGAGCCTTGCCATTATTCTCTCTCTAACTACTTTGCCTTCTTCTTCACCCAATCTCTTATCTCCATCATCTATTTGCTATTGTGTTCCTAGTTGTGGCCGTCAAAGAATCTAAGCCTCTCATTTCTAGATAATTCGAGCTTTCTTCAAAGATCTTCGAATATCTTCGAATTTTCCGACAACATTCTTGAACCCTCTCATACAAAAGGAAACAAAGAATGGCAAGTCAATCCATACATGGAAGAAGATTAGAACAGTTTTTACCACACAATTTCATACTTTTATTATCACCAAATTGAGTGCTCACATTATATCAATAGTGTATATCGTATATATATATACATGTACAAAAAATAATTTAGAGAGAACCCAAGACAAATAAAATGTTTTCAACTACAAAATCTTACTCTAAGTAGGTTTTTTATGAGTGTACATGTAAAGGGAATTGGGTTCTGGTTTGAGGTGCTTTGACCACCATGGTGTGGCTGCTTCAGCTATGGCTACCATGGCTTCTTCCATGGAAAAAAGAAAATGAGAGCGAAAAAAAAAAAAGGCTGGGGAAGAAAGAAAGAAAGAAAAAGATTGGTGATTGCTGAAGAAAGGAGAAAAGACGAAGAAAGAGAATGTGAAAAAAAAGAAAGAGATGGTGGTCATTCAATGTGAAAGCTGGTGGTGGTTAGAAAATAAGAGAATGGCATTTTTTTTTGAAAATTTGAAGATGTATGAGGATATAATCGTCATGCACTTACTCTTTACATTAACGAGTGACTCTCGCAGTTCATTACCTTAGACAGAAAAAGTCAATAGTATGTTTTATTCCACGAACCACGTGGAATAAAGTAAAATTTGCCCTTGATAGTTATCTAGTTTTTGTATTTAAAGAGATTGTCAAAAAGGGTTGGATTTTTTTTTTTTTTGGGTGAAGTTATGTAGATTAGGTTCACTTCAAATTGGTTTTCTCCCTCAAGGTGAGTTCTTTCTTGGGAAAATTAGTATAATATTCCTCTCTAACTTTGGATAATATGAGAAGTCTAATATGTTTTTTTTATTAGCTAAGGTCTTCTGATGAAATTTTTTTATAAAATCGGTGAAATTTTTGAAATTTCTCTGTGTCGGGACAAAATTTTTCTGTGAAAATGTTGGGGGGGTCTCAACTACTATAAAAATAGTGTATGTCATTTATATTATAAAATCTTAATATTGAGAATTTAAAAAAAGAAAACCTTTTTTCTTCCCTATTTCACTTTTTTTTTTGTTTATTTGTGTTAATTATATTTTCTTCAGGAGTAAATCCGCGTGGTGCTTCAATATGAATTTGATTAGCTAAAGTAGTGGATCCCACCACTCTTATATTTCTTTTGGGGAAACAACATGATACGTGTCCTACCTTGAACGATATGGAGCAATACTCCAAGACCACTAAATAACTTCTTGAGTTTCAGTTGCACTCAAGTGATAACATGATGTTTGGATATGTATACATGTAGGGGGAAATTTTGATTTGTTATGGTAGGGTTGGGAAAAAACGAAAAAAGTGTGATTTCTTTCTTTCTTTCTTTTTTTTTTTTTTGGAGAGAAAATAAAAGAAAATACATAATAGTGATTTCTCTTCAATTTTATTTGGATAGACTACATAAAAGAAAAAAAATGAAAAATAAACTCTTAGAAGTTATATTACTAAAATAACTGTATGAAGTTTTATTTTGTTACTATATAAAATTAGTAATCATTCAATTTGCTTTCTCTCATAATCTCTCAAATTTTAGCTTTTTTTAATTATTTTTTTTAAAATTTGTATCAAAACTTTTTACTTTTCTAATTCGTCTAAGGAACTAAAAAGTAAAATAATTTTGAAAATTTAAAAAATTCACCAATGACAAAAAAAAAAAAAAACTACTTTTCTAAATTTTTTGTATTTTTTCAATTTATTTATTTTACTATTTTAGTTTGTTGAGTCGAGTAGAAACTACAAATATAAATATTTTTCAAAAAATTAAAAATATATATTATAGACCAAAAAAAAAAAATCATTAAAAAATTAATTTCAAATCATGCCTAATAACAAGTAATAAGGTGCGAAGAATTCCTAGTAGCTCACATTCTAGAGGCTCAAATCCACAGAAATCTATCTAGAACATATCCATCACACACCTCACTCCTCCTCATCAAGACCAATCATCTTCAACTTTTACATATTACAAATCAACCCCAAAAACCTGAAAAAATCATAAAAAACATAAGTAGTTATTATAAAAATATTAAAAAAATTATATTTTCATATAAATTTAGAATTAATATTTATATGTGTTTAAATATTAATCAAATAGAAATAATAAACGAAATTAAAAACATAACGAGAAACTTAGAACTAATCAATTAGAAATAATAAACGAAATTAAACATTTTATACAAGCTCCGAAAAAGCAAGTTGCCAATTTTGAAGAAAAACAAAAAGAATTAGATTTGTATAAATAAAACAATCAGGAGGAACCCTTTGAATTAG
Source organism: Camellia japonica (assembly GCA_030407325.1). Taxonomy (NCBI): domain Eukaryota; kingdom Viridiplantae; phylum Streptophyta; class Magnoliopsida; order Ericales; family Theaceae; genus Camellia; species Camellia japonica. The sequence continues at coordinate 102,855,265 of JAPPVO010000016.1, read as the reverse complement.
TTTCACCTATAAACTAAAAAGATAATGGAGGTAAGTAACTATAGCCTAAAACAGTTAGAAGAAATGGCTGAAAAAGAAAATAATAACGAAATAAAATACAAAATAATATTAGAAATAGCTGAACAATTAAATATGGTAGATGAAGAAAAAATATAAGAAATAAATGATGATAGATTAGAAATAGAAGAAGATATCTATAAAAAAAATTAGGATTAATCAGCTTGGAAAAAATGGAACACATTCCCCTTGAAGAATTAAAATAAATAATGGGAAATAATGTCGTAGAAAAAGAAAAAGAAAAAGAAAATAATGTTCTAGAAAACCTCAAAGACATAGAAAAAGAAAAAGAAAAAGAAGATAATGCCTTAGAAGTGTTAGAAGATGTGACGTCCTAGATTTTTACTAGAATCCATTACTATAACTCTTTAATTAAGTCCATTTTCAAGATAATAAGCAAGATTAAAATAAATTAAAGCAATTGAGGTTCTTTCTCGTATAAATACACAATGATGATGTGACCAACACAAATAATTTCAAGTGACCTTGGGCTTACATTGAGAAAAGAAAACTAAGAAAATGAGATGAGTGGAATTAATCCTCTTACAACGAAATGGCATCCCGTCTACAGGAAACAAGCCTTTAGGCCACATTTAATGGGACGTCTTAGTCTTGAAACAAGCTCCATCTTTCTAACTGAAAAAAAAAATGATTAATAATGTGGGATGAACAATAATGTCTAGTAAGAATCCCAATGATTCTAAACAATAGCAGTGCATAGATAGGTATGATCATGAATGCTACAAGTCATAATTTTATACATATAATGTGATTTTTATATCCAAAAAATATATGCATAGGTATATCTTTTCTCAAAAGCATCATTCTTTTATCATTTCACAAAAATTCATTTCTCCATCCTCGTAGTCACCAATTTCCTTTTGGAAAGATTTCAAAAAAAAAAAAAAGACTAATCCACATCTTGAACATCATGCATGTTAATTATTTCTTCATTTCTATAATTCATCTTTTATAATTCAAATAATTCTAACCTGTTGTTTATTTTCAAAATCATTTCAAATTTAACCCTTGCACTCTCGTGCTACTCATTTACATTAAACAATATGCACATCATTCCCGAACTCAATATTCATCTCAATATGTAAATTCAACAATATCCTCAATACATATATTTATCAATAATTATCTCTACAGGTATACACATTAGCAATCAAAATTCACAATCAAATGAACAACTTAAGGACTTTTCAAGCCTTACATCACCATTGTGGTCTCACCAAACCCCACGTCTACCTGCTTTACCGGTTGCTAGCCGGAAGGAATGTAACACCTCTATATAGTACAGCCTGCTTTACCGGATGTTAACTGGAAGGAACGCATTACCTCTATATAGCACATCCACTTGCTTTATCGAGTGCTAACCGGAAGGAACACATTACCTCCGTATAACACTTTCATCACTTCATCACATGACAAATTATTCAAAGTTACACATTTAAACATTACACAAAACACGTGTATTCCATTCAATACAAGCAACACCATCCTCCACTGATGGCCAAGGACAAAACCTCTAAACAATAAAGACATAATTTCCGTAGATAACACAATATGATTATCAATCCATTTTCATATTTCATCTTTAGCAAGGTTTGTTTAAAGCTAACTCAACTTTCATGTTATCTCAAAAATCTCATTTAGTACAATAAAATTCTCATAACAATTTCCACTTTTGACTCCACTATTACCAAGCATCAATAGTTTCGACACAAGGCAAATTTCACAACCATTACATGTTTCTTTTCCTCTCCCGGTCTTACATTCCTAGCTCAAAACAAATACATTACAAAATCCTTAATCTTTCATTGCCTTTTGTATTCCACAATTTCAATAATTCAATTTCATTAACCCAATATCCTAACAAATTTTATATAGTTATATTTCATTGCAATCCATTCATTTTTTCTCTTTAATCAATGTGGTTCAAATATTACAATCTCACCAATTTACCTCATTCTCAAGATTGTTAAGCAAACAAATAATTAAAATTAGGGCTTTTCATCACAAACCTCATGAATATATTTAATTAGCTCAAAGCTCACCAAATTAACAACAAAACAAGAAATCAAACCCAATGAACTTGAAACCCTAACTCACCTCAACACACTTTTCAAAACTCTCAACAAAATCATCTTGTTATGCAATAGAAAAAAAAATACCACATAGCTACCTATAGCAAAGTATTAGAAGGAATCAAGAAAATCTCTACCTTTAGAAGAGAAGAGGAGAAAAGACCTAAAAATCAATCTTGCAGGAATTCAATCTCCACTAGTCAAAACGATGCCCTCAACACGCTCATCATTTTGGCCTAGAGGACTATGGTGAATTTCTAACTCTAAAAGTGGTGGATCAAGAGTTTTGTGTCTCAAAAGTTATAAAAAATAAGAAAAAAAAAATTAAAAAAATAAAAGAGAGTGAGAGAGAGAAAGCAGCTGAGAGAGAGACAGAGAGTCTCTGCCAAACAACCAAACAAAATAAAGGAGAATAAATAAAGAAAAGAGAGTAAGGGAAGAGGGATGGGGGTAGGGATGTAATAAGCTCTGTCCAAGTGGGCCTCGTGGGCTCCCATTTTTTTTGGCAAGCCGGGCTGGGCTGGCCCATGGGCCAAAAAGTGGGGCCAAGGCCCAAGCCAAGGCTCACTCATAATAGGGCCTAGGGCCTGGGCTGCGGGCTAGGTCTCGGCAGACCTTTTATTTTTTTTGGAAAAATGAATGATAAATACATTATCTATGTAGATTATTTATTAGGGATACAAAATAAAAGAAAAATTATTCTAGAGTATTTTAGTTAAGATTAATGAGATGTTTTGTTTGGTTATGTTTCATGGTGGTATTTAAATTTAATTATGTATGACTTTTTTTTTTAATTATGAACATATAATTAAAAAAATATGCAATTATGTAATTTTTGGAACGGTTAGTATATCACGGGCCATTTGTAAAACCACAGGCCATATAGTTTCATTTTGTTTCCACTAATTCAAAATGTCAAAATCATCGAAATCATCCACTGACAATTTTTCCAAATAACGTTGTAGTTCAGAACTATTTACGCTTGCATGTTGAGATATTCTTCTACTTTTTATTACTGAAAAAATACTTAATCTCTCGCCTCGAGATGAGACTGCTAGTGTAGTGTGTGTAGGTGTATTTAAAAATGCAACTACCCTGTATTCTTCAAATAATTTGTTGCATGTTTGCATAATAGGGGCAAACTGTGTTTGATCAACGAAAATATGTTCTAAAAATTATTGTGAACCAATTTTTTTACACCTAGGATCAATTATTATGGCTAAACCTAAAGATGAGGCAAATAATCAAAATATTTATCAAATTTTGCTTTCATTAAAGTAATAATGGTTACATAATATTCATTACCTGTATATTTTACAAAAACTTTAATTATTTCTACTAGCATATATAAAACAAATGGTGAAGTAGGGATATATATATATATATATAAGAAAATAATTTTGGTGAAGTATCAAAAACTTAAAAAAAAAAATTTATACAAGGCTACTTGGCGCCAATTAAGTTCTATGGGAGTCAGTACTCCTCCTATTGATGTTGTTGCAAAAATAAATCTATTGTTCCTCTTTGTTTACAAACTCTTTTTAACATATTATACGTTAAATTCCACCTACTATCTATATCTAAAATTAATTTTTAAATGACATACCTTTTCGTTGATAAATTTTTCTATATTCCGAAATTCGATTAGCAGATGACATAATAGTAACAACTGCATTTTTTATTACAAGTGCAGAAGTCTCATGTATATACATAGCTTCTTTAACAATCAAGTTTAAAATATGGGCATAACAACGAACATGAAATAAATCACCATCAACAATTAATTGTAAAGTTGATTTTAAATGGGTTACAATTTGATTATAATATGTTGCACTATCTAAACTAATTGTAAATATTTTATTTTGCAAAATTCACTCATATAATACATTTCTTATTTCTACACCAAGCGAATGACCAGTGTATGGAAGTTCAACTAATTTAAATAAAATAATTCTTTTATTTAATTTTCAATCATTATCAATCAAATGTGCAGTGATACATTAATATTCTAAACCATTATTTGACCACATATCAGATGTTAAACAAACTCTTCCATTCAATTTTTTTTAAAATGTCAAATAATTCACTTTTAATATCCTTAAATTTCTTTAAAATCCTGTTTCTAGTAATATTTCTTGAAAACTTTGATATTGCGGTGAATAACTTTCGTGCATTATTTTGGTAAAATCGGGACATTCACTAGTAGTAAAATGTTGTTCTTTTTTAATAATATAATCAACTATAGCATTTTGTGTATGTATAGAATCATATGAAAATGTTTGCAAATTACCAATTGATGAAACCTCTAATTGTATTTGACTTCTAATATCAAGTTGTTGACTTTGTAAATATTTGTTAGCATGCTTTTTTAGTACCCCCTACAAATGCAACACTAATTAAATGTGCACAATATTTATATTTTGCTTTAAAAGTAATTGTACCATCATGATTATTTATAGATATTTTTTCAAAATGTTCCCAAACATTACTAGTTGTGCCCCTAGATGATGATCCAACTGTTGGAAGAGGGATATTAGAAGGAGAATCAACATATTCATATTGTATAGTATATATATCAGCATCGAGATAAACATTAGGAATATTAGGATCCATAGTAATGTAAGTAAAATAATATATAAGAACTAACAATTAATTTAAATAATAAGTAACAATAATGAGTAGAAAATAATAATTAATATATGTTCAAAAATAATTAATGAAAAAAAATGAGTAGCTAATAAATTTAATTAAACTAATTAATGTTACTGACTGGCGAATGCGATATAAAAATTAGCTTCTTCTGATAAAAGTTTCTTGTTGCACAATTGCAATTGATGACAATTCAAAATTAATTAAGAGTTAAAGGAGATTGAGAGTTTAAGAGAGAGAATTATTTGTGAGATTTATTTTGGAAAATGGGAGATACTTATAGAAGTTTGGAAGATTGAAGTAAATTTGTAAATAAAAAAAATGGCTGTTGTGTTAAACGGTAATATGATCGTTAAATTATTTTTATTATTAATTTTTTTTTATTGCAAAATTTCTTCAAATGCCCCAGTTGACGATCATCTGAAGAAGTTTTGTTCACAGAGAGCAGGGTCCACAAGTGTGACCGGATCTCGCCAGCCTGGAGGTTTTTAGATGGGCCAAGGACAGAGGCAGCCTTACCAACCAACCCAGTCAGGCCAGACATTCAAAGCGTGCAGGGGGCCACGTCTACACAATCTGCACAGCGCTTATGCTCACAGAGGTGATGTGGAAGACCAGAGGTCACAGGGAAGAGTGTATGCTACCACTGCTTCAGAACAATCTTTAGGACCATCGGTTGTGAGAGGTACATATCTCATTTTTAATACCTGGGCTAGTGTATTGATTGACACTGGGTCATCTCATTCGTTTATAGTAACTTCTTTTGCATCATTGTTGGGGTTAGAAAGCAAGCAACTAAAATCTGCACTTACCCTAGAGTCACCTGTTGGGGGTAAGGTTATCTTGACCCAGGGATGTCATGGGTGTGTAATTAAGGTCGCATGTCGACAACTTTCGTTTAATTTCGTATTGTAAGACATGTCGGGTTTTGATGTTATTCTTGGCATGGACTGGTTGTCTTCTTACCGGGCTATTATAGATTGTTATCGTGGGAGAGATACAGTATGCATGTCAGCGGTGATTGTTTCACATTTTTGGGGGAAAAGAATGATAGGTCCTTACTCTTGTCATACTACCCATGTAGACGGGGTGAATTTAGTTCCCCTTTTAACAGCCTTTTTAGATGACGGAAGTGGTATAGTTTGAGATAGGTTTCCGAGGGTAGTATAGTATCCTAATGTTTTTCCTGAAGATCTCATTGAATTACCTCATCACCAGGAAGTTAAGTTTTCGATAGGCTTAATACTGGGTACTACACCTATTCCTTGTCGCCCTATGGGTTCCCTCCAACTGAATTGGTTGTTCTGAATGAACAAATACAGGAGCTAGTAAGTAAGGACTTCATACGTCCAAGTACCTCACCTTGGGGAGCTTTGGCCTTATTTGCGAAGAAAAAGGACAGGTCATTAAGATTGTGCATAGATTACCGTAAATTGAATCAAATTATGGTTAAGAACAAATACCCTTTGCCCAATATAGATGATCTTTTTGATTAACTCAAAGCCTTTTTTTCGAAGATAGATTTAAGGTCAGGCTATCACTAGATTCGAGTTAGGGAGGAGGATATTCCCAAGACTATTTTCTGTACCAGATATGGCCACTATGAGTTTTTGGTTATGCCCTTTGGTCTAACTAATGCAACAGTTACATTTATGGATTTAATGAACCAAAATTTTCAGGAATTTCTTGACAAATTTGTGGTCGTCTTTGTATACGACATTCTTATCTATTCGCCTTTCAAAGAAGAGCATGAAGGACTTCTTCGTACTATTTTATAACTTCTTAGGGAGCATTGTCTGTATGCGAAATATGAAAAATATGAGTTTTGGCTTCCAGAAGTGAAGTTCTTAGGTCATGTAGTCTCTGGAGATAGGGTTGTGGTGGATTCTTCAAAGATAGGAGCAGTACAGAATTGGGAACAACCTAAAAATGCTTCTAAAATTCATAGTTTTCTGGGTTTAGCCGGTTACTATCGTCGATTTGTGAAGAATTTCTCCTCTATAGCATCACCTTTGACTAGATTGACGCATAAGGAAGTGAAGTTCATATGGAATGAAGCCTGTGAGAGATCCTTTCAGGAACTAAAACTTAGGTTGACTACCGCTCTTATTCTCATTATTCCAAAACGCAGTTTGGGATATACCGTGTATTGTGATGCCTCTAAGGAAGGGTTGGGGTGTGTTTTGATGTAAGAGGAAAAAGTGGTAGTGTATGGTTCACACCAATTGAAAACTCATGAAAGAAATTACTCGACCCATGACTTAGAGCTTGCTGTTGTTGTTTTTGCACTAAAACTTTGGAGACACTATTTGTATGGCGAGAAATTTGAGGCATTTTCCGATCATAAGAGCCTTAAGTACTTATTCTCTCAGAAAGATTTGAACTTGCGTCAACGAAGATGGATAGAGTTTTTAAAGGACTATGACTTTGAAATACACTATTACTTTGGTAAGGCTAATGTCGTATCGAATGGTTTAAGTAGAAAATCTGTGAGTACTATAGCCAGCCTAGCGGTGAGGAAATAATGGAAGATAATGAGGGATGTTAGTGAATTTGATTTGCAATTCCTTGAGTCTTCTGAATAAGCCATTGTAGACACCCCATTTTTGACTGTCCTCAAGACTTGGACGTCACCTTTTGAACACTCGGTGATCATCCATGTTCGTGTTCGTTTGAGTTCTCGGAGGTTTCGGTCGCGCGCCTTGCCTTAAGACCTCTCGACTTGTTTGTTTTGTGCTTGGTTGTGCACCAAACACTTGTGTTTTTGCTTCTGAGGGCAGGGAATGGCTTGTTGGCCATCCCCACACGTCACCTGCCTTGGTCTTAGGTCACCGGCCATGTTTTATTGCTACCGGCCAATAGTTTTGGCCGATCGGCACTATAGTTGGTCGGCCGGCCATTGATTTGGTCGATCGGCCATATTTTCTGGCCGAGACCTTTTCTTTGCTTTTTTCAGGCATTGTGCATGCCAGCTGTGCCAGCTGGTGAGCACAAATCCTGCCCTTCATACACGTGTATGGAGGGATTTCATCCTTATACTTAGCTTCCTTTGGAAGCTTGGATTTGCATTGCCTATAAGAGGAGGGCCTCCCCTCCTTTTCTAGAGGTTGAACAATCTGAGCTATAAGATATATATCCCTCTCTCTCTATATCTCCCTCTCTCTCTATATTTGTGTGTGTAATAGTGTTCTAAAGGGGTTTTTGTTCTTAGTTTTGCACTAAGACACCTAGTGTTACACTATACTTTGGTTGCTGAGGTTTTAAGGGGTTGATTTCAGAGTTTTGAGTTGGTTTTTGATCAAAAGAAGGTGCTGGACTTGTTGTTCTTGAAGTGTTCTTCAAGGGTAAGAACTTGCCCTTTCATTCCCCATTTTTGCTTAAGGTTTTAGACCTATCTACATATTGTTTTGAGCTTAGTGTATAACTGATAAAAGTTCTGTATTTTCATGCTTGTCATAGTTTCTTAGGTCATTTTGGTGTTGGGGGTTGTCTACCCCCTCTTAAGCCTTGTTTGGCCCCTTTTGTGCCTTCTTCTTTGGGCTTTGGAACCCTTTGTGTATTGACCTTCTCACCACTGAAATCCAGAGGATTTTCAGTGGTGGAGAAGTGGTTTTGAGGTCTTGTATAGGGGAGGGACACCCCTCTCTCCTTTTGACTCATTTGCTTGCATTTAGGGCTCATAAAGGTAGCATGTTTGCATAGCTTTATTTGGCTCAATCTCAGAGGGTATTTGGTGTTAGTTTATCATGCTAGACCTCTGTTTCATGTTGGTTCGATGGCCTATTGTATGCATCATACACTTGTTTTGTAATCTCCTTTATTGTCATAACATGTACCATGCATTTAGACCATCATCCTTGCATGTTTTAGTTTGACTTCATGAAGCTTTTATCCATGTTGTGACATGTTTAAGCTCTGTTTGGTATTGATTTGGTCATGTTTGCCATGTTTGGTATAGCCACCATGCATTTTGGCTTGTTAGTCTTGGGTGTGTGAGTCATGAGTATGCTTTATTTGGGATATTTCAGTGATTTGGAATCACTTATCATGCCATTTCAGTCCATGTTCCATGCTTGTACACTTACATTTGCCATCCTTTTAATGCTTCGAAGATTTGTTGTTTTGTGCTCCATGTTTGGACCATTGCATGTGCCTCTATGATTAGGTCTTTGACATGCCTTCTCATTAGGTTTTGAGGCTTATTTTGGCGTATTATAACTCTGATTTTATTGGCCTAAGTCATGCCATGTTCGGTTGTAAGAGGTGTAGTGCATTTGCCCTTTTGGGTCTTGTATGCGTCTTATTTTGTGCTCACCTTTATAATATGTTTTAGCCTCATTCCATGCGAGTTCTAGCCTTATTTTGGTCTGCCCCGGGACTATTTTAAGTCACCTTGGCTCTTTGAGGCTTGGTTGATATGGCCTTGGTTCGAACCCCTTTGGTAACCTTGAGTTTTGAGCTTTGTGGCATGCCTTACTTGCTTGGTTTGGTTGATTTGGCATCATCCTTTACACATTTTCAGAGCTTGTCATGCTTGTGATTTTTCCATATTTGCCTCTTCTTAATGTGCTTGAGAGTCGACTCTTTTCATGCCTAAGTGTTGGACCTTCATATGTGCACGTTTGGGTGCGTTTTGTCCCTCATTTCTTGGTACTTTAGCCGCTGTTTTGGTACGGTTGAGGCCTATCCATACTTAGTGTAAGTCCATAGATCATGCACTCATGTATTGTTGTAGGCTTATCGCATTGTATGTTGTCGCATCCTTGTGGTTGGTGTCATTATTGCATGCCTATCACTTTGTATACTTACATACCTAGGTTGCATTGTAGTATTGCAGGCCTATTGTATTACCATGTTCCTTGTATGTTAGGTTGCATTGTTCATGTTGCATTGCATTAATCGCATGTTTCGCATTGTATATGGCATACATACATTGCATTATGTTTGGTTTGGGGTGTCAAACCAAACATGAGGAATGAGGGACGTTCGTACTTAAAGTGACGAAACGTGCCTCAATCCTCGGTCGCCGACACTCTTGACCCAACATGATAGAGTGTGTAGCATTCATTTGTTTGTTGCATCCATTCTATATTGATATGCACCTTTGACATCTTTGGCCATCATGCATCGAAATGCGTGATTGGTGGCCTGAGGGTCGAGGGCCACACTCCCTTGAGTCCACAGCATGATAGGAGGGTGGTCGTGCATACATTTGGCTTGTAAGTTCCATGCCATGCACTGTCTGTCCTCTGTTGCAGCAAAACCAGTGTTCTGCAGGAAGAAATGGCCGGTCGGCCAATTTCTGTGCCGGCCGACTACCAAAATCAAGCCGGTGATCCCATTTTTGGTCGATGACCACATTTCCATGGCCGGTTGTGCTTTACCTTGGCCGGTGGCATCCCAATGTTCTCATGGAGTGGTTCAGAAGCAACCTTAGGATTTTCACTATTCTCAGAGGCGCATAACAGTGCAAACAGAGGCAACATGTGGCATGGCATCGGATTTCCGAGCAAGGCGAATCGAGCATGCATCATCCAATCATTTCAAGGCGGGGCTGTGGCGACCTTTTGAATTTCATACTTAGTTTATTTTGTAATTAATTTGTTAATTAATTAAAGGTTTGTAATAATAAATTAGCTAGAGTAGTTAATTATTTACTTGGTTTGTATTATTCTTTCGGACCCCCTGCGAGGGGGCCAACTGTTGTAATAAGTGTGCGTACGTGTGATGCATGTCTTCCAACCCCGCGTCTTTCTCCCTTTTATTTACCAACTTATGATGGTTAGTTCTAGGGCATGTTTCAATTAGCATCTATATGTTCGCATGCTTGCATTCATTCATTTGTATTGCATGCACCGGGCTCGGCGCATCATGCTAACTGCATTGTATTTCAATTCCAAGTTGAATACATGTTATCTGTAGCATTTCATATGCCATTTTAGAATAGCCGAGCCTATCTTAGTTGCATTATTGCATGTGTTGCATTAGGCATTTCAGCATAGTTAGGATTCATGCATGATTTCTAATTAGCTTCTTTCTTTGGCTTGGAGTACTCAGTAAGTATTTATGCTTTAGCATCCTTACATGCGTGTGAGTGACTGCCATGATAGCATGCTTGCTATGAGGCTATTTGCTTATGTGATATAACTGCCTGAATTCCTGTGGGTGGAGGTTGGGTTATTTGAATTGGAACAATGCATTGAATGAGAGTTTTTTTTAAGCCCACTTGAGGGTGGCAAAATCATGTTTTCTAAGCCCACTTGAGGGTGGCAAATCCACGTCTTAGCCTACTTGCGAGTAGCACCATCAAACCATCTTTCAAATAAACAAACATGAAATGTTTCGTTCCAACTCAAACGATCCAGTCTATACTTGTATGCTGTGCGCATCGCGTAGTAATCCTAGGCTAATAAACCGGAATAAGAGCAGATAATGTTTTCAAAACTCGATATCATGGTTAGTAGAGGCCGATCTTTGATCGGGCGAGCGGGGGTGCTCACGAAGTGACCTTCCCCAATCGTACCCAAGTTCCCGAGCCAAGGCAACTTTGGTGATGACGGACACGTGGCCTTAGGCACGAGTTAGGGTTTCCTAAATTCTCCCAAAATAAAATATTTAGGTGGCGACTCTGTATCTGGCGAAGCAGTCCATGTTTGGCACTTCTTTCTAAAAATCTATTTTTTTTCAAAACGATTTGCCAGATTTGGACTCTTTGGTGATTTATCAATCTCGCATTGCACTTTGCGGGATTAGATTCAGAACCGTGACATTTGAGTCCGAACTGTAGTGAGCCCAAATGAACAAAACGGGATTCCCTCCCGGGACGTTCGGGGACGTCTACAGCTATCCTATTCACCATTGTTGCACAACCCACCCTTGTTACGTGAGTGACTGAAGCATAATTGGGTGATCCAGAGATGGATGCAATTCGAGAGAAAATATCCAAAGGGAAAGAAGAGAGGGGCCTGAACATTGACATTTTGGACTCGGGTTTCATGGTTCTGTATTGTTGTTCTTCTCTTATTTCTCTTTTCCTTCATTGAGTTGGCTATTGGGTTGTATTGGTTGCGTTTGGAACAGGTTGGTAGTTTGGTTTTCAAACTTTTGTTGCCTAGAATTTTACTCCTCCGCTCGAGCGGTCTTTGTGAATTCTCAGTACTTTTGTAGGTCTGCAAGACTACTGGGAGAGTGTACTCTACGCTCGAGCGGTGCTTCTTACGCTTAAGTGGAACAACTTATTGTGTCTTGAGCTTGAGTATGGTCTTCTATTTGCAAAACTACTGGAAGTGTGTATTCTACGCTCGAGCGTCACTTCTTGCGCTCAAGCGGAACAACTTATTGTGTTTGGACGCTTGAGCGTCAGTTCTTGTGCTCAAGCGGACTGTGTGTATATCAGTCTGTAAAAATCACTTTTTACATCACTTTTTATTATCTCTCTCTCTCTCTAGACTTTCTAAAAATCCTAAGTTAAGACTCTCTCTCTCTCTAAAACTCACATTCTTTTTTCTAAAACTCTTGGATCCATTGATTTCTCTACCCTACTCCATTTGCTAAAAAGGTAGAGCTCATTTAGAGCCTTGTTTTCATCTGAATAGAGTTGGATTTTGGCTTCCTTGAGGTTTCTTCACTCTTTCCTTGGTTTTCTAGCTTCGAGGTAGGGATTCTCTACACTCTTTTATGATTTTTAACTTAACTATTTGTTTTTCATAAACAATATTGTGATTTTGGAAGATTTTGAGCAAACCTAAGGTTTTGGTTTAAAATCAAAAGAGGGGTTTTCAAATGGTTGTACGGAAAATGGTTGTGGGAGTGGAAATGAGGTTGAGTTGTGAACAAATCGTTGATTTTGACCCTTGGGTTGGATTTTGGAAGAAAATGGGTTTTGCCCTAAATGTCCCAAATATTTATTTTGTATAAATAAATGAAATTGATGATGAAAATGTGAAATTGGATTGATATTAATATGGATGGTGGAGTTGAATATGTATTATCGCTCACATCTTGAATTTTGGAAAGTTTATCTGTATTGGAGATTTTATATCTGTTTAGAAATATCTGTTTTGGCCTATCGGTAGAGGATAGCTATGATTGTTGTAGAAATTGTATGAGGACTAGGTGAATTGAAACTAATTTCACATCCACGTGCATTGAACATTTGTTGCTCATTTAATACATTGAAAATGTATATAATTTTGAGACAAATGAGTGAATGTTGGAAAGAGGTGTGTATTACCAAATTAAGTTGGTCTGTGTGTCCAGGGTGAAAGTCCCGAAAAATGTACGTATACATGAGTGCCGATTCCCGCAGACGAAATATCCATAAAATGGCAATAGTAGTGCTTGTATAGACTATATTTACATGGGTGTTGTTTGACAGTTTCCCGCGGACGAAATATCCGTGAAAGGTTGTAACGGTTTAAGAATTTCCCCTTTGTTTCCTATAGTAAATGACATGATTTGAGAATTGTGATATAATTTGAGCATGGCATGATTTTGAGAAAGAAATGTAAATCGTTTTGACATAGGCATTGCATATGCATTTCACCCTTATATCTTTGTTAAAATTCATATATTATGTTAGATTATTTCTACTGGGCTTTGGCTCACCCTATTTGGGGAAAACATTTTCAGGTGCTGGTAATATGCCTCCACCAAGGACTTAGCTTGGGAGGACTGTGGAGTTGAAGGCTCAATTTTGTTCTTTTGTATTCCCTTTTGTACAAGCCTATGGCTTTATTTGTATTGAGCTTAAGACTCACTTTTGATGTACCCAAGCCTTGACTTGTTAAGATGTAAGCCTTTAGGGCACATGATTATCTATTTAGCTTTTATTACATTATTATTGTTTCATAACACATGTTGTAGATTCAGTATGTACTACTTATAAATGTACATTACATGTGTCACCTTTTTGTACAATCGAATCTCATGTAATAGAAGGACATCATACTCTGAGTCATACGATTATTTACTTATTGTCTTGGATGGTTTATTACATTTATTTTGGGGCATGACAACGGAGAAAGTAACTCTTATTTGGAGAAGGTTAATCACAGTCCAAAGCTGTCAGAAAAAGCTACGCTGATCGGAGGCGACGACTGTTATCTTTTGAAGTAGGAGATCATGTATTTTTGAACATCTCTCCGAGGAAGGAATTCATGAGATTTGACAGGAGTGAAAAGTTATCTCCTTGATTTATCAGCCCTTTTGAAATTATTGAGCGGATAGAAGACGTTGCTTATCGCCTTGCTTTACTACTTCAACTCTTCGGGGTGCATAATGTGTTCCATATATCAATGCTTCGCAAATATGAACCCGATCCCTCTCACGTGTTAGATTGGACAGAAATTGAATTTTAGATTGGATAGAAATTGAATTTGACGAAGATGCCTCATATGAGGAAAGTTCGATCCAAATCCTTGATACGCAGGAGCAAGTGTTAAGGGGTAAGACCATTCCACTAGTCAAAGTATTATGGCGCCATCATGGAGTGGAAAAAGCAACCTGGGAGCGCGAAGCCGAAGTCCGTGAGAAATACCTAGACTTGTTTCCAAATCTGTGATGTGTTCATTTCATCATTTCTCCATATATTTGACAAATTGAATGTAACTTATACTTTCTACTTCTTCTTTTTCCTTATTTTTAGAATTAATCAATTGTCTATTTGGGAGTGCTAAAGATCAATGAGTACACTATTGTTGTTGTAATTGTTATCGTGTTGAGAGTTGGTGTTATTTCGGAGACGAAATTTCCTAAGAGAGAAAGATTGTGACATTTTGTGCCAGGTGACCGCTCGAGCGAAGATTGCGAGCATCCAATAGTTTTGCAGGTCAGGGTGGACTGCTCGAGCAAACTAATGGTCGCTCTAGCGAAGATGCAGGGCTCCTAGTATCTGGTTTTGCAGACGAAACTATTGATAGGTGTTGTTCACCGCTCAAGCGATGAAAAGACCGCTTGAGCGGTCTGTGTGAATTCAGCAAATTTAAAAAAGGGCATTCTAGATCATTCTTTCTATTTTTCTTTCCTTTCTTCCTCCTTCTTGTCTCAAGCCCGAAAACCCTAGGTTTCTCACTCTAAATACCCCTCATTCCTCTAAGATCTAGTCTAAATCTCTTGCAAGGAGAGAAGTAGAAGTGGAGATCTTCTTTCCTACCGATTGGTTTTCGTCTTTGTGAAGGATTCTCCTAGAAGTCTAGCCTTCTTGCTCTTTGTTTGAGGTAGGGTTACTTTTAACTCAATATCTTTTTGTTTTGAAGGTGATTATATGGTATGGTTGTGACTTTTTGACTTAATTTGATGATTAAGATGAACTATATAAGTGTACTTTTTGACTTTTTTACTAAAAAAGTAGAGGAAAAAAAGATGTATGTTTGGGATAACTTTTTGACTTTTTATGAAAAAATGTGTATTAAAATATTTTATCAACTAGCAACATTACCGAAGTACCCTTCTAAGCATTGACATACATTATGTTGCACTGTGCTGCGTCAGTGCACTGTGCGACGCTGTTTTTTTTTTTTTTTTACAAAAATTTCTGTGCATGTCAGCAAGGGCTTTTTAGTCTTTTTGCCCTCTGTGTATGTTGACTTTTTGACTAAACAATTGATTAGTGAATAGTGTCAACTTTTTTACTTTTTTAGTAACTTTTTGACTTTTTTTTTTTTTTTTAAAATCTATTTTAGATGATCCCAAACAAGCACGATTGAACTTTGTGTTTCACAAAAAGTGAAATTTTACTCAACTTTTATTAAAGTTTCATCTAATTTTCCATGTAACATTAGTATTGATGTTGAGAATAGAGATATGTATAAAAATGGGGAGAAAGCCCTAAATTTGTTAAAAACCCTAATTTTGAATTCAAGTTGAGAATTTCCTTTAATTCTAGGAATTTTGTGATTAATCACGGTGTGAAACATATGAATATAGTTAGGGTGTTGAAATTGTGAATTGGCGATTGATGCCTCTTGAATGTTATAACTTTCTTTATCGCATATAATGTTAAATGCTTGTTTACTTGAGACAAAGTTAAGTAAAGTGGCAAATTGAATAGGAGTCCGGGTTAAGAATCGGTTTTGAGAATGTGGTGTTGTGTTGGTACCCTCGCGGGGAGTTAAGGTGCCTAATTGCCTTGTCTGTGCTTATTGTTGGACGAACGTGGGAAAATGTTTTTGGGTGTCCACTAGTCATGCTGTATTGTAGTCGGCAAAAGTGGAAAAACAAATATTTTTGGGTGCCCACGTCCTGCCATATAATAGTCGGTAAATGTGAGGATAGTGTTAAATGGAAGTGACTTGTGTAAGTGGTTTGAACTCTTGTAAGGGACTCCTGGTGCATTTGAACTCTTGTAAGGGACTCCTGGTGCATTTCTCTTTCTCATGTTGGGAACGGTTTTGCGTGGGACGACAATGTACCAAAAATGTTATTATTTTATTTATTTATTTATTTGTCAATTTATTTACCTAATTGGTTCCTTTATCAATATTAATTATTTTATGTTGTTTTAGTTATAACAGTGTCACATGCTTGTTCAAATGATTAGATACTTGGTTAAATGTATTCCTACTGGGCATATAGCTCAACCCTAACTGATTTTTCAGGAACTGGTGAGACACCACCGCAATGACTTGAAGTTTGCATCTTTATTCTGCTGGGAAGCTGGATCCAAGAAATTTAATTATAGAATTGTGGAGTTTTGTGTCAAGCACTGTAAATTCGTTTTTTTTTTTTTTGGACGAAAGCTTGAAAACTTGTGTATGCCTTAATGGTAAATTTCTTTTGTATGGTCTTCTAACTTATTGAACTTACCCAAGGGCATGAACTGAGATTATTGAGTAATCATGGAATTGTAAATATTAAATCTTAGTTCAATGAGAAAGAGAACTTTATTGTACTATACTGTGCATGGTTGTGGTAGATTCTTATAAGGGATTTTGGGGCATTCCAATACATTTAAAATACTAATATAATATGATTTAAAGTGTAATACTCACCTAATTTTTTGCTTTTCCTTTCTCTGAGGCTCCCTTTTCTTGTCTTGCTCGCTTGTTTATATCCTCTTTAGCTAGAAAATGTCCTATTTATAGGTTAATTGCAGGCAGGTGAGTCAATAGGTGACTCATTTCACCTAGGCACATGAAGTGTCTAAATTTGGTGTCATTTCCTTATATCGCAACACGCAGCAGCTTGTGCCACCATTCAATTCTCTTTATTTCCTATTTACACTTTCACCCCAATTTATTGTATCAACAATGCTAGGTAGCTCAAAATTTTATGACTCAAATGGCTCAAATCACTCAAAATGACGTCATTTTGAATGTAAAACGATATAAAACGACGTCGTTTTGACAGATTTGAGCCATTTGAGCCACAAAATTTTGAGCTACCAAATATTTTCCTTATTGTATATATAAAATTATAATTATCTCATTTATAATTAAGTGATACTGATATAAAAATTAAAAAATAATTTAATTTTCGGATTGTTACAGTTGGGGTGGCAACTAGGAGGTGGTGCTTTGATTAGGATTAAGGATTAAGGTTAGGTTTTAAAGGAAGAAGAATATGAAAGTATTTTTGGTATGATGGACTATGTACGGAATAAAATATGATATTTTAAATTTAGGGACAATGCTATGGTGTGCAAGTTATGACATTTGTAAGGTTAATCACCAGAAAAATCATAACTCAATCATATGGGAGTCATAATTAAAAAAAAAAAAAAATTGAGTCATAACCAAACATCACATAAAGTATAACCAAAGAGTTTTTATATCATAACTAAAATAATGTTATAACCAATATCACAATGAGTCATAACTAATACCACAATGTGTATAAACCAAGTTATAACAAAATCGTAACTAACACCCTAACAAGTTATTAGCTATTCATATGTAGTTAATGTTGTGATTCAGAGGATAGTTATTAATAGGTATATTATACATTGTTCCAATAATATTGAGTATATTTTAGATAGTAGTTGTGTTCAGATTTTAATCATGGTTATATGTTGTGATTGATAGTCATTGTTTTATGGTCTACAAATTTTTTTTTGTCACATGTTCTAATTGTGATGAAAAATGCATATAACTATGATATTATCTTACTAATCACGAATTATTTAAATTCAACCTCAAGTTTTATTGATTATTAATGTTTATTATTACAGATAAAACTCGTGATGGAATAATCTTTTAATGATGGTTAGAAAGTGTAACCCACATGCATTGACAATAAAAAAAAAACCCGTAATTAAAAGTGATACATCACATGATCACAGTTAATAATCGTGATGTTTTATTGATTTGTAGTAGTGAAAGGTGGTAACTAATTATGACTTGATGCTTTGTGGGTTCAACTTCAAGTGCCTACGTTTACAATCTAGTCTAATAATTACCAAAATCCTGGTAAATATAAAGCAAGTGAAATTTCACTGTGCAAAATTAAATAGTTTTGACAGGGGAAAAAAAGTATTTGTCATTTTATAACCCTAAATTTCAATTTTTTAGTTTTAAATTTTGAGTTAAACACCTAGGCTGTGTTTGGTTGCGTTTGCCAAACACATTTCCACCTCTTTTCATGAGTGTAGTGTTTGTTTTGAGTTTTCAAATTATAATTCCACACCCACTTTTGGGTTGATTTATAGTGTTATGTTGTTACTTTTCATCAACAATTTAGATAGAAGTTAGTGATTGAGCCAACTTGAGAAGATTTAGATAGCTTAGTGTCATGGACTGGGCGCTTGTTACCTTCCCGGGAAACCAGCTTCACGAGTGGTACTGTATACCCTGTGAATTATGCCCACGGACCAACCCAGGAGATGCGATAGGGGTTTATCCTGCCTGCCTTGCTGCTCACAAACTAATGTCCTTGTAAGGTGCTTAGTGTAGAACTCACATCCCTAATGAGTCAGTACGTGATATGCTACCACCACCACTAGTTCCTGACGCCCTCATCAGAGGGGACATTACCCTGCCTGCCTCCATGCTTGTCCGTTCCCATACCCATGGGAACCTGCCCCGTGCGGACACCACCTTTGGTGCGGACCCCACAATGAAGGTGCTTGGTACAAGTCTCACATACCGTCCCCATCACAGTACCCCTAGGCTGGCTCTAATACCACTTGCCATCCTCCTGAGAAACCGGCTCCACGAGTGATATTGCATACCCCGTGAATTATGCCCACAGACCAACCCAGGAGATGTGATAAGGATCTACCCTGCCTACTGTGCTGCTCATAAATTAATGCACTTGCAAGGTGTTTGGTGTAGAACTCGCATCCCTGATGAGTCGGTACGTGACATTAGGTACCAAATTAGACAAACAAACTAAGGTTCAAAGTGAGAACTAGCCAATAATGTAGGGACAAAAATGTAATTTCCACTATTGTTTAAAACTCAAAGATTGCGTTTGGTTTAGTTTTAGAATTATGATTATCTTTTTGAAGTTGTGATTTGAGTGTGGAATTGTGAGTTGAGTTTTGAAAAGAGAAAATTTGTTTGATTATGAGTTTTGAAAAAAGTTTTGAAAAGAGCTTTTGAATTTTGAGAAGGGTTTTGAATTGTATTTTGAGTTTTGAGTTTTTAATTTTGAGTTGTATTTTGAATTTTTTGGATTTATTTTTTAAAATATTAAAAAAATTATTATTTTTATTTTAAATATATATTTTTTATTTTAAATATTTTATTTTATTTTGTAAATATTTTAATTTTTAATTTTAATATTTTAAACTCAAAACACAAATCCATACTTAAATCGCAACCAAATACATAACTCACAACTCAATTCAAAAATTATTTTCAAAACTCATAACTGAACACATAACTCGAAACTCCTCATTGCTTTCAAACCTCTGCATTCAAATCATAACCAACACATAACAAAAAATTAAAATATTTAAAATAAAAAAATAATTTTAATTTTTTTTAATATTAAAAAAATACAGCACATAAATGTATGAAATATAGTGCACATTAAAATAAATAAATAAATATTTATCCTAAAAAAATAAAATTAAGAAATTTTTTTAAATATTTAAAAAAATAAATCCAAAAAATTTCAAAATTCAACTCAAAACTCATAACCAAACAAATTTCCTCTTTTCAAAACTCAATTCAAAACTCATAACTCAAAACACGACTCCACACTCAAATCATGATTCTAAAAATAATTTTAAAAAATAAAATAAAAAAATATTTTTTTGAATTTTTTCTTTTCTTTTAAAATAGAGTTTTGAAAAGAGTTTGGTTTTGAATTTTGAAAAAAGTTTTGAATTAAGTTTTGAGTTGTGTGTTTGATTATGAGTTTTGAAATTAATTTTTGAATTGAGTTTTGAGTAATTTTGAATTGTGTGTTTGGTTATGAATTTTAAAAAGTGATTTAACTTTCCCACTTTGCCCATTTAAGTTTTATGTAATATCTCACATTGACCATAAGATTTGAAATTTTCATTTTCAAATGCTAATATTCTTTTGTAATAAAATATAATAATTTGTAGCAAAATGACATGGATTTTTACATAAATTCTCTTCGATTAAATTAGGGAAAAATTGATACTTAAGTCTAATTTGAAAAAATATAAAATTTGAAGAATCAAAGTTAGAAAGTTATATTTTTTACGAGTTACCTTACACTTGGGTCGGGTTAATGCCCATGGGTCCGAATGTTACCACATGATATTTTCCTTCAAAATTTGGATCGAAGTTGGCAAAATTAAATATAAAAAAAAAAAAAGGAAAAAAAAAAAAGACAACTTACTTAGGGATGAAATTAGCAAAAATCATAATTAAGGACTTGAGTAAGAATAGGCTAATATGCAATGATTTTTTTCCCCCAAAAGTCCCATAATGTGTTCTTATACTAGACTAAGTCTCATAAAAGATTTATTACCTCGACGAGTTTGACATTCTTCGCAATGACTGTGACACCCCTCTATAAAAACTCGTGTCATGTCTTTTTACACCTTCAGTGACAAAAACATATTATGCATTTGATTCTCTTTACTTGCAACCAACATGTTCATGTCATCACTACCTATCCAACTCATTCACCTTTGACAAAATCACCAAAGATAACATAGCTTTTGGCCACCGCATATCCCTCAATGTTGTTATTTTCTAGTTGAATAAGTCAAATTTCCCAATGTACTTGAGATCTTCGTTGTTGCCACCAACGTCACAACCATGGGCAAGCTCTTATGAGCCTTCAACTTCCTCAAGCAAAAGATCGAGGAATTTATCATTGCGCACTTTTCCATTGCATCATCTTCAACATGTTCTATCTTCGTGTGTGAGCTAAAATTTGATCTGACCACACACAATTTATAAGATCTCTTTCTCCTAGAAATTTGAGAACAAAGTTAATCTTCTAAATGAATCCACCGAGAATCTACAAGACAAAGAAGTGTCAATACCTCATCCAGCCTTTTTCGGACGAGCACTCCAACGATAAAGCCAGCACTTTCTCTCTCTAGAGAATACTCAATACCACAAATACTGAAAGCTATAATTAATTACTAGATAATACACAATAATGTGTAATGTGTACCTCCCCATTAGAATTCCACCACCTAGGAGTCATACTTTGATTGGGTTTGATCAATGTTACAACCTTACCCTGCATATAATACTACAATCTAAGGTCATACTACATATACGAGATCTTCGACTCACGTGATCCCACTAAAGAATACATCCTCACACTTTGGATAATAGATTTATCAACCAATTTTATATCTCATGCCTCCATTCCCATGTCCCAAACTTCATGCAATCTCCACACTTCATCGCATATTTAAATTATATTGTAGCATGGAGAAGATAAATGGAAGAGTTGAGTATTATATTGTAGCCCTATTGGTGCATTGGTCATCGAGTTAGACTTTTTTTTCTTATTATTTTTATAAAATTGAGGATCAAGATGTGTGTTTCATGTACGAGACTAGTGCAAGAAAACTATGAAATTTTGCAATTTTTGTAAGGCATTTTTGAAGCACAACAATTCAGAACTCAATTTTGAAAAATTGCAAAATTCCTCATTTTTCGAATTGAAAAGTTTCTTTCTTTCTTTATTAATACATAGTTTTAAATTTCAAAATGGATCTTTCTATAGATCTTGACAAATATATTATAAAAATATAAATTTTATAAAAAAATCAGATTCTTATAATGAAAGATGATAAAGTTTGAAAGAAAAATTAACTAGCTTGACAATGCAACGATGATGTTAGCATGAGTGGCGTTGTTGCTAAATACTTCAATAAAGAAAAAATCAATTTGAATTTTTGCTGAAAATTTTAAAAAAGAACATAACAATGGGGCCTAATATTGAATATAAAATTATATAAAACAATACTAATAAATAAAATACTGAATATAAAATTTCGTCAGAGATATATCAAACAATACTAATATTGAATATAAAATTATATAAAAATAAAATTTATTTTTTTGCAAAATAACTATAAGGAACATTACTGTGCGAAACTAAGAAATTTCTCAGTTTTAAAACTAGGAAAAACTAAGAAATTCTTAGTTTCGTAAAATTAAAAAATTAATATTTTATTTTTGAAAATTTTATAGTAAAAGTTCTGAAGTTTTAAAATTTTGAAATAACAAAAATAAAAATAAATGTCACATTAGCATATTCAAATACTAGTGGTAAACCCGTGCTATGTACGGGATTGGTTTAATAATGTGTAAATATTTTAATAACGCATTAATTTCTAAATTAACTCATAAAATTATAATCATAATGCATAGACATCATCTTTTCAAATTTCATAAGTGAAGACAATATTTCAAAGCAAATATTCATAAAATATTATAATCATTCAATCAAGTTATTTTTCTTAAAACAATAAACTTGATTTCTAACTAATGAAATAATCTATATTAACAATAAATAAGATGTTTCTCAATGAACCTAATGACTAAAACATATATATGCTAAAAAAACTAATAATAAACTAAATGTCATAAATCAAATATATCTATATTTGATAAATTAAAACTCAATAGATGTCGTTCATCATGTCCAAATATTCCAAAAAGTACCTGTAAAATAAAAAATTGTTAACATTTTTTTTTTATCATTTATTACATACAAACTTAAAAAAAATAGATATATTACCTTATGAGGAGTGTTGATTTAATTGTCCTCATTTTTGGGTTGTTGCTTCACTTCATTCTCTTCACAACCATTATTATGTTGTTGCTGCTGCTGTTGTTTCACTTTATTATTTTCATTACCAATGCGTTGCTCCATTTCATCCAATGCTTGTAAATGAATCATATCATTTTCAATTTCCTCCAACATAACTATCAATGCTTTCATGTTTGGAAAGTCTTTTTAATTATTATTATTATTATTATTATTATTATTATATTATTATTATTATTATTATTATTTTTTTTTATGAATTTCTTGAATAGGCCATGAGGTTGGAAGTGTGTTAACTATAGCATGAACTAATATTGCAATGTGGGGCTAGAAACCTTTTTTCCTAAGCTTATAAAACACTTGCTCTTTATGTAACATATGCTCTCATACCGTTAAATTTGGAGTCATCCGCTCTTACTCAAGTTCAATCCATAGAGGATGAACTTCACGCTCCTCCTCCATTAAAGCATCCATTAAGTCTGAGGCATCTTTGATTTCATGCTTTTGAAAAATTGTTTCCTTTACTTCATTCCAGCTCGATGGTAAAAGGTCTAATATTGTTTCCATCAATTTTTTTTCACTTATTTTTTTCCCTAATTTTTGCATTGCTCAAAATATTTTGATTTTCCAATCAACAAAATTTTCTACTGGTAAACTCTCTTTATGTGGTACAGTTTCAAATTCATTTATGGCATTTTGCATGGCTAAATAATCACTACGGCGCAAATTTAGAGGAGGCCGCATATTTATTTGCATAATAAATTTAACGCATTTAACATACAATTACATAATGTTAGTCAAGTTTTTTTTAATAATAAACCACATTTATTATTATTTGAGTAAAAGTTATAATGATAATTGTTAACATAAAAATTGTTTCTTCAAAAAAAAAGAAAAAAAAGGGAGAAGGGTACTTAATTATAAAATAAAATAATCGTATGAATTAAACACAGTATATGTATAGACAATTAAATTAAATATAAACATGTAAATTTCAAATGCAACATATGTTTTCATGTATGAAATTACTTATTTTAAACAATCAATATATGAAGAGAAATAATAAAATAATTGTTTCCAGGAAAATCGTCATCTACATTTGAAACTCTTTATAGCGATCCCGGTTCTTTCTCCTTTGGTTGTTGTATCCGGACTTAGTTCCGTGGATGCCGGTTATTGTTTTGAGCTTGTTTCTATCCTTCAATTCTTTAAATTTGAGTTATAGAATGCTTTGGACTTGTTGGTTCTAGGTTGGGTGTGATTGGGAGCAGGTGGTTGCTGCCCAGGTTTTTAGTCCTTCGCTCGAGCCAGGGTTTAGTCGCTCGAGCGAGAGTGGAGTTTTGTTCCTGGTGGCTCGAGCCAGAGTGGCTTCGCTCGAGCGAGCGATTGCGTCTAGTTCTGGACCTGAGAGTAGCATTTCTTGGCTCGAGCGAGCTTTTCTTCGCTCGAGCGAGGTTCTGGGTTGTTGGCTCGAGCGAGACTTTCTTGGCTCGAGCAAGAGTTTTCTGTGTCTGGTCGCTCGAGCGACCAAGTCTTCGCTCGAGCGAGCCTGTTTTATATCAGTAGGCAGCAGCGGGGAAAAGATCACTTTTTCATCCCCTTCTCTTTTTGAAACCCTAGAACCGACTCTCTCTCTCTCTCTCTAAACTTATCTTCTATCTAAGTTTTCATCTCCTTCTAGTGTGAATCCATCCTAGGTTCTTTGTAAGAAAGATAGAGGGTGGTTTGGGCTTCGTTCTAATCTGAAGAATAGTGGATTTGGAGCACTTTGATTTCGGGTCATCTTCTCCATTTGAGTTCTCCGTTTGAGGTAGGGATTCTCCTTGTTTCTTTTCAATACTCCATCTATAGATAGACATGTGGTAGTTTTTGTATTGCATGAAAACTTTATATCATGTAGGATTTGTTAAAATCATGAGGTTGAGCCTTGGGTTAGTTGTTGGATTTGGGTTTATCATCATTAGTTGTGATCTAGGCTAATTGGGGTGTTAATTAGCATGTTGTTGTTGAAAGGAGAGGAAACCCTAATTTTTATTTGATTTAATAAATTAATAGAGGGGTCTTGATCATTGGGCAAATACTTATGTATTTTGGGTCTTAATTGTGATTATTGTTGTTTGTTGTTGATAATTGAACCTTTTAGGTCAATATCGAGAAAGAGGGAGGAAAACCCTAAGTTAATGATTATGACTTAATTTGCATAATTAAATGGGAATGGCTTGAAAAGAATGTAGTAGATTAAAATGAGTTATGGCCTTATTGTCCATGGAATTGAATTTGTGAAAACAAAAGGTATGAGAATCGGATTGTTGTAATTTGAGTGTTGAATACACACATATGTGGAGGTTGTATCTTTACTACCATGTTAATGTTGTTGTTGGGTTTGTTATCTCATGATAACTGAGTCTTTTAATAGATGTACTAAATACCTGCATCTAGAGGTTTTGTCCTTGGTCATCGGTGGAGGATGACACGGTTGTGTTGAATTGTCGTGTATAAATTACACCATTGTTGATTGAACATCGTTTGTGATGAAATGTTGAGATACATTATATATGTATACTTGTTAGGGAGGAGAGAGGGGTTGTACTCCAGTGTGTGTGAGAAGATAGGGGATGGACTCCACACACCTATGTGTTCATATACTTTAACACATTGTTTGTATCCTGATAGTTTATGTGTTTGTTTTACACATGTTGGTTATGCCTTGTGGTATTGTGGTTGTTGGTGTGATATCCTGCGCTGATAATCAGAGGTACCGTTACCTTCCAGCTAGCGCCTGGAGAACTGTATGCGCTGATGATCTAAGGTACCACACCCTTCCAGCTAGTGCCTGGTAAAATGGTATGTTGTTGTGAGAAGTGTATCTTTGGCTTACTACGCACCTAGCTAGTAGAGCAAAGTTTTGTTGTTATTGTTTCAGTGTATCTGGAAACATTGTGGATTGTGTTGGTTACAGTTTTGGAGGGCCGAGTTGCCTCATTGGTTTATCTTATGCATATAGTTGAGTTGTTATCTCCCTTTATAAAGGTAGGCATGTATAGTTATGATAGATTTGGGATTGAACCGAAATGGCTTTTGTCTTTTGGAAGTGTAAAGAAAATCAAACATTTTAGAAATATGTTTTGAAAAGGCACATATGTTGTATGTGAGGAAAATGGAAAAGAGTAATGGGCTTAGTGAATCTAATTTCCTAAGTAATTGTTAATATTATAAAAGATTGGAAACGGGGGTTAATGAAAGGAAAAATGAAAGATGAATCGCTTATAGCGTTGAATGAAATAGTTGTTTTCGAGAAAAGTATATATATATATTTTGTGTAAACTGTCACATTATTATTTTAGTACGAGAATGAGTGTTCATGATCATAGCTATCTGTAATGTTGTTATTGTTGAGGATCATGTTGAGATCCCTACTGGACTATATGTTCATCCTACGTTGTTGAATCTTTTTCAGGTGTTAGCAGGATGTGCTACAAGATTTGGATTTTCTTAATTGTTGGCCACGGGGCCTCTTTGTTATAGGCGGAATGCCATATATGAAAAAGGGTTGCACCCTTCATTTGATTATTTATTGTTGTAAGCCTGAGGGCAATTTATTTAGAATGCTCATGTTGTATTTAATTTTCATTCGAATGAGAGAATCGTTGTTGATTACTTTTAATTGAACATTTGAGCTTATTTCCGCATGTTATCTCTGAAATTGAATTAAGTTAAGGAACTTGGTAATGACTTCGAGTAATAAAAAGTGGGGCGTGACACTCTTGAACAAAATTATTGATCAATGCCACTAAAAACTTCTATGTAAACTACATTTTTGGTGACATCATCCGGTATGCCTTGTTTATTAATAATCAACACCTTTAAGCTTAATGGAGAGGTGACACGTGACAGAGCTACATACAGCTGGCCATAAGAGAAGACTGGATTAGGAAGATAAAGGCCCGCATTCTTCAAAGTTTGCCCTTGACTCTTATTTATTGTCATAGCGACTTTATTGGAAATTGCTTTCTTTTCATTGTAAAAGGAGCATGAATATGTGAAAGTAGTACTTTCTCACCAACTCTAGACCCTGTAATAACTTTAGCTTCAATTACTCGATTTCCCATCTTATCAACAATTAATCGAGTGCCATTACATAATCCCAAAGATTGGTTGACATTTCTTAGAAGCATTATTGGTGTCCAACTTTCAATTGCAAACAATGATTTGGGAGTCCTGGTAAATTCAAAGAATGCAAATGTTCAGGAGGGTTCATGTCTTGAACATCGCTCTCGCTTTTTGTTGGACACAATTTATCAACATTGTTAAAAGTTTTCATCTCTCCAAGAAGCATTGAAAGCAAAATAGAATTGATTTCATCAACATCACTATTCTTAGGAGCTAAAATGCCTCGTTCTTTTAAATACGGCATATCCTGATAGTTATTTATGAAATCAGGATAAGTGGCATGGATTAACTAGTACAAATCTCTATCTCCATTTTCTATAACAAATTTTTCTGGTATTTGTATCCAATTAGGTTCATAGCCTTCACTAAATGAGCTTCCCATTATTTTCCCTTCATCAACCAATTTAATCCACTTTGCAAAGTCACGTAATTCATGATGCGTATGATTAGAAATATCTTGTGCTGTAACACGCATATTTCTGGTAAGATGCAAAACTTGACAATGCTCCCAAATTGTTGAGTTGGGTAATGAAGCTTCCACTGTTTGTTCACATCCACTTCTAGGTACGACAGGCAATATTTGTCTAAATTCACCACCAAGCACAAATAGTTTTCCATCAAAAACCCTGTTCTCTGAACAATGTTCTGTATTTTTCAATGTCCCTAAATGTACGATTAACAGTTTTAAAAGCATGACGACTAACCATTGGTGCTTCATCCCATATAATTAACAACGCCTCTTGAATTAACCTTGCCAAATCTGTCCCTTGATTTATTGAATAACATGATGAGTTATCAGGGTCAAGTGGAATCTTGAAACGGGAATGGACAGTTCGTCCCCGAGTAAGAGCAAAGCCGCAATACTTGATAATGCAACAGAAAGAATGATCTTTTAATCAGATCAAAATTTTGCAATTAAAGTGTTCCATAAATATGTCTTTCCAGTTCCTCCACTACCATACACAAAAATAAGCCCTCATGATGAGTGGAATAAGCTTCCATTATGGTGTTAAACACTTTCAATTGGTCATCATTCAATCCCATATATAAAGATTCAAAAGATTGCATTTCTGAAATACTATCGTAGTTCAGTTCCTTCCTTATGAGCCTATTAGTAACCATTTGACCCGATCGATATGATGGTAGTGGCATCGGAGGAAACTCTTTAAGAGACCTTCCATTCTGATTTATTATGTGCTCAATTTCAAGCAATCCTAAAATTTTCAATTCACATTCTTCGAGACGTATATTGCCATCCCCAATTTGCCTTCTTACCCTATTTTGTAAATCATCAGTAAGGTCAAACCAATGATTCTCTCATAATTCATTTGCATTTGTAACCTCAAAAAACATTAGCATTGAGCAAAACATATTTCGCAGTTGAGCACCCAATGCCCATGTTGAGGCTTCTGTTAAAGCTGCATCTCACTCATTATCATCGTTAAGTAAGCCAAGTGCAAGGCATGCAGATTTAAATGTTGGGTGCACAATGCCATTAACGGTTCTAATATATTCATAACATTTTGCACCTCGAACCTTGGTAAGCAACATATGTAAATAATATCGTTCACCAGAATTGGGATGTGCATAATACAATCTACCTATGCATATTTGTTGTTGCCTCATTTTCCACTCTTCTGTTTTTGGTTCCAAACCCATGAGCTAGGAAACTCTTCATATGTTAATGCAATCGCCTCTACATGATCTCTATTTGCTTGAAACCACCTTGTAAACATTGTCTCATGAACCCCCGACTGATTAATAATTGACGGAATGTTATCTGTGTCTTTAAATAGAATAGATTGTTCCCCAGGTAGATGGTACTGTGACCATTCAACTAAAGGGTATTGCTTTTGCAATTGAAACTCAAATATACACTAGCAACATTCAATTGCGAAGATATATTGACAATCTAAGTGTTATTTTACCTCATCAGCTTCTCTACGCCGACTTTGTCCATCAATGTTAAGTCGATTAACATTATCTTTAGTTACAACCGTTGCACGATCAGGACCTTTATGTATGTACTTATATAAGTACTTGATCAATTTGTTGTGTGCACAATGCTCAATATTGATATGGGCATCATACAGTATAATAAGATCACGGTTGTATGGAATAACCCATCTGTTATCAATTTCAAATCCATTAACCATACATTTTTTTTTCTTTGTATCTCTTCGCCTATAGATAGCAAATCCATTTTCATCAATAGTCGTTTCACTGCAAAAATTCTTCAGATAATGTTTTGAATATTTTCCATTCACCATATATGGGGCATTAGGGTTAGCACTACCACAGGGACCATATATCATGCACCTCATTACTATTTGAAATGCTAATAGATCTTCATCCTTATCAAGAATTTCAGCACAAATTATATCATCAATTTCCTTTGGTGATTTTATCTTATCATTTGCTGATAATGTCAAGATAATGTGCGAATGCAATAATCCTCGCTTTTGAAATTCGATGACATGAATATCTATTCAAGAAAAAATAATATTATTTGTTAACTTTAAACTAAATTTAGCAAATCTAATTGACCAGTTCAAATAAAAACAAACCTGCAATTATTTTGCTAAAGAATTTTCGATTCTTGAAATATGCCATAAGTTGTTTCAATTTAATTCGAAAAACTTTGAAAGTATATCCGCTATATCCTCTGTATGTCGATTTGGAATGCGCGCTACCTCTTGTTGAATTTCTAACCAATTTGGGTTACATGTGAATGTGACAAAAAGGTCGGGAAATGCCACCTATCGACATATTGCGATCGCATCTTGGTAATGTTGAATCATATTTCATGGGCCACCTTTAAAAGATGACGGGAGTATAAATCTCCTACCAACAGCTAATGCATCACTGTCACTCGCAGTCACAGCATCTTCTAAACCTCTTGTACAAATCAATCCGCAACACATTCTGTTTATGCCTGATGAAGTTTAGTCTATCTTGCTCAATAGTTGCATAACAATCAACAACAAATTATTGGAACAAACATCCCCCTTGAAGTAGCTTTTTCCTATCTCCAACTCGAAATTGAAGTCTAAATGCATAAAACTCTCTCATTGACACTCCTTCTTGTTTGTTGTTTGTACCCAGAGTAAAACTTATAGACCTTCTCCATCCATCAGGCCCATAGGGAAAAAGTAATAGACATTGAAGTGGCATGTATGAAGGATGTGTTTCATTAATGCTTTGTAAATGTCCATCCAATTTTCTAACAATTATGTCACGATTTCTAGTGCTTTCAAACCCATCACAAACAATAAATGCGGCAATTTCAGCTGTAGTGGGTCTAGTGTATTGTCTTTCATCATTCGAACTCAAAATACGAATATGCAATTCTTGAACACCATTCTCATAGATCATGTCTCAAGCAGTGCAAAAAATGGATACATATGGATTGATGACATTCAACATTGATTGTAAATCTTCTGATGTGGACGTATCAATTCTCGATGTGCTACCACACCTATTCATAAAGTCCATTCTATTGCGAATTTCATGCTCAGTGTCATAAATATAGATTTGTGCAAATTTAGGCTTTTTTCCAAGTTCCAGTAGTAGAGAACCAATTTTATGAAAATTTGCTCCACTAATACGAAAGACATAAGGACCCCTTCCATCTAACACTGATTGATCAATTTTCCCACTCATGGACGTAAAGGATAATAGAGAGTTATATGTCCTTATGCGTTCCCTGAATTTCACATGAGTAAACTGTTGTTGCAAAAATTCAGGAGCTTCTGGCAACATCACTTGTCCACTTTGACAATAGAGACTAAATTTTGGTTGACTCAAAGGACTATCTCTTACTTTTCCTCTATCCACATCATTGCTTGACATCTAGAGCATGTTACTGTTCTCCCACTAAAGTTTGAGCGATTTGAAATTTTTCTCCTTCTAGAACGTGTGGTAAATGTACTACCTGAAATTATTTAGATTTAGATTATAATTATGAATTTCTAGTGTTTGTAAGAAATTTGTATAGAGTACATAATTGGCTAAATGTTTATTACTAGGTGGATGTGCTCTATTTGAAGTTGGTGGTACAATATTAGGAGCTCGCACTTCTGATTCATTTGTGTCTAATTCATTAGATACAAAAATCTGAATTCCAACGTGACTAATATCAAGAGCATTGTCATTATTGTGACTGCATGTTTGTCTGAAAGCACCACGTTGCATTCTTTTGAGTCGCAAGATTGTGAAGGCAATCCTTTAATGTGTTTTCTTCGTGTTAAAATACATTAACACGAAGGCGATCCTTTTCTATTTTCCGAAGGCGATCCTTTAATGTAGGATCATTACGATCATATCGTGTTAAAAGTAATCTTCTTCTTGCCACTAGTCGTGCCAACTTAGAGGAAAGATATTTTCGATATCGATTTTCATATTCTTTATCAACACCTAATATATAATATAAGATCATATTATTATTTTTGTGATTCTTAAAAGATTATTGAAAATGTGAAGGTCTCACTAATTTGATTTGTACTTGAAAATGTAGAAGTCAATAGATTACCAATATGACGGGCACTACTTCGTAATCTTTTCAAATGCAAAACGATAGTTCTCAAACGTTGAGCCTCATTTTTCTATATTGAGAAAACGAATCTTGAATGTTGGATCATTACGATTAGAATGCCGTGTCAAAAGCAATCTTCTTTTGGCTACTAACCGAGTCATCTTGGACTTAAGTCGTGTTTGATTAATTTCTCGATTAACAATCATATCCATCCTGAATAGAGTATTAACTTGAAGCTTATATAACTCATGCTATTAGTTTATAGTATAGATAATTACTTAAGGATGAGTAACATATGACTTTCATATAAAAAACATGATAATATATAATTGCTTGTAGTTAATTTTGCACATTGAAATGATTAACTCCTACATGATAACATCTGCTGTAGAATCCATATAAATAGAATGTATCAAAGATCTAAAATCATGCAGGTTATATATTTATTATATATATAGATATGATAGTCACTAATTGTTTCTAGTCATATTAAAATTTGCTAAAATAACCCACAAACATGGTAGTTTATAATTATTTGTAGTTAATTTTGCACATTGAAATCATCAACTGTTACATGATAATATTTGCTATAGAATTCATAAAAATAGTATGTAACCAAATATCTAAAAATTTGTAATTCAACTTCAAACCTAGAAATATCAAATGGTTATCCAATTGGTGCTGATATATTTTGGCAGTGATACCTTAAGTTTGCTTATCTTATTCTTCAATAGAATTCAAACTGGAATACAAAAGATAAAGAATAAAAAATCTTAGTAAGTATCATTATTTATTGTAAATACATAAAAAATTTTTTTTAAAAAAAACTATTATACAACATGCATCTACTGAGGAGCTAATGTAATTTTTTGTAAATAAAATTATAACAAGTTTTAAAATAAGTAAAGATAACGTAATCAAATTATTGTTATACATGAAAAAGAGGATTTATTTTGATTTATTGTTAGATTTTTTTAAAGATTTTTTAAATTACAAAATAAACACAAAGCGGTGTCTTTTTGTGAATGCATATTTTTTTATTAATTTATTTAACTGAGAATGGGATTTATTTAATTTATTTAAGTTATAGATATTACTGAATTTTATGTGATAGATGTTTGATTTAGTAAATTGTAAGAATAAAACTTGTGGATTTCTTTATTTTTTTTAAAAATAACATGATAGACATTAAATATTTATAGTTTGTATATATGTTTTTAATTTATTTAAGTTATAGATATTTGAGCTCTTTTTTTAATTTAATTTAATTTTTTTTAAATAACGTGATAAACATTGGATATTTGTAATTTTTATATTTTATATTTTTTATTAATTTATTTAATAATTATAGATGTATTTAAAAAATAATGTGGATGGATATCCAAAGTGTAAAACGTGTGAGAGGATGAACATGGGAACGTGGGAGAGTAGAAGTCTAACGGGATTTTGAGAATGGGATTTTGAAGTCTTTTGAAACAACACTACAATCTTCTGCAATCTTTATCATCAAAATATAAAATCACAAATGCTTTGAACAAAAATTAAAAACAAAAACGAAAAACGTAAATGTTACCAAATAAAATATTTGAGGTATTCTTGTTTTGAACTTTCCATATAGAAGATAATTTATAACCCACCTTGACAGTCAACATGTGCTAAGGCTCATACCTTTTGGCCTTTTGGTTACTATACCTATGCTTTTGTTTTTTTGTGCACGCTTTGGAGTGATATGGTCACGAAAAGAAAATGGGAACTCAGAGCTGTGCTTTGAGAGACAACACCAATGTTTGGAAGGACACATTTTGGTTAAATGGTTGTTGGTTAAACATTGGTCTCTGGTGAAGTAGTGTTGATTTATAGAATTAGTTAAAGCATAAAGAATCTTAAACTAATAACATTATTTTCAGTTGTACGTTGTCACTTGGATTGTATTGCAGTTCCTATAGAAGTGTTAATAATTATGAATCAAAAAAAAAAGAAAAAGAGTTAATGATTAAATTGAAAAGCATGGATGAATTTCACTGCATTTGTTCTTTAATTGACAATGTAAGCCACAATACCGACATAATTCTTAACTACAATCTTCTGCAATCTTTATAGAAAAAGATTACAGAAAGAAAAAGAAAAATAGAGACATGCACACTACAATTTTTTGCAATCTTTATAGTCAAAATACAAAATCACAAATGCTTTATAGAAAAAAAATTACAGAAAGAAAAAGAAAAACAGAGACATGCACACTGCAATTTTCTGCAATCTTTATAGTCAAAATACAAAATCACAAATGCTTGGAATAGAAAATAAATTATTAAAGCAAAAGAAAAAGAAAAACCGCAACATGCATTTGATCGAGAGGCAGGGTGGTGTTCACTGCTGATGAAGGAAGTTGATGAAGTACATGTATAGATATTTATAGTAGCGGATTACTGGAAGTAATGGTTTAAGGGGATATGGATAGATGGGTAAATTTTTATTTTTTATTTTTTTTTTATATCTATATGTTGTAGGAGTTGAACATGGGAGAGTGGGACTGTTTTTGAGGTGGGAGAGTAACGTGGGAGAGTGAAAGTTTTGTTTTGTTTTGTTTTATTTTTGTTTTTTATTATTATTATTTTTTGACAGCTTTTTATAGATATCTATCTGTTGTAGGAGTTGTGGATAGTGAGAGTAACGTGGGAGAGTTTTGTTTGATGTGGGAGAAAAACGTGGGAGGGTAGGAGTTTTGCTATGTTTTTTATTTTTTTTTTGTTTTTCTTTTATTTATTTATTTGATAGCTTTTTATTGTTCTGAAAGTCTTTGAGAGTGGAGGAAAAGAGCTATGCACTAAAAGAGAGTTGCCATGTATTTTTCAAAATTATGAGAATTTGAGAATGGCATTTTGGAGGCTTTTGAAAGAACACTATATTCGGTTATATATATAGTACAGATGTCCACTTTAGTTAGGAGAAGTTATTTTTGGGCATGAGTATAGTAGGTGGTGCCACAAGGAGAGTTGTGATCCGTGGAAATGGTGAGATTTGTGATTTTGTGTTGGGCATAGAAGAATGGTGTTTGGTGATTGATGGATGACATTGTTACGTGGTGTATCTCACGCACAATTTGCATGTGTGAGTATTTTTAGACAAAATAAAGTAACCTAACTTATTAGAATAAAAAGTCTCAAACAATTTTAAAGAATAGTTTTTCTCACTAAATGACTATATTTTGTGCATCATCTTCATAGGTCCATTTTTGAATCTTTAATGGCCAAAGTTCCAATTTCTGTGAGTTAAAATGACATAATTTGTCGAAAAGAATAACTATATGTTAAAATCAACCTATTTGACTATCTCTTGAAATCACACAATTTATCTATTTATTGAAATTCACTATATATTGAAATGTAATACAAGTCATTCATTCAAAACCCTATTTATTGAATATCACACATTTTTCTACCTCACCACTACTACTTGTTATCGTCAGTTGTTGATCAGCCTTGACGGTTGGCCGTGGCGACTTTTTCGACACTGGTAAAAATTTTTGGCAACTTATTCCATCACCGTTAGCTTTTCTGTCACGTCTTTATCACTAAATAAGATTTTATCTTAAATCTAATATCTTATATCCTCTATAAAATAGACTTTTTACTAATTTTTTCTAAAAATAAACTATAATTATAGTACAAAAATAAATTACAAAAGCACAATAAATAGAAAAATTAGGAATCTAATTAGAATTTGCTCTCAATATGCCAATTCACAAATTGAAGCGTGATTCATCTAGCAACCAACCCAGGCGAAAGGACTAGATTGCTTATGTAGAACTTCCTCCACCCAAAATTATCCCAAAAGTTGAAAATTGCCTATGGGCATATTTCGGTTATTATTGGTAAAAAATTAATAATTAAAAAATAAAAAATATAATTTCTCAATTTTTATATAAAATCAGTTTTTTTTTTTTAATCTGTTTTTAAACTTGATAAATTGTAAGGAGAAAAATAAAGATTTTTTTTTATTATAAACAACTAAAATAAATTACTCTAAATTGCTTCATGTATATAAATGAATAGCAAAAAAGAACTTGGACCATAAATTCAATTTTAAAATTTTAGAACAATAGTGTCAAATTCTATTCTTTTGGTATGAACAAGATAAAATAATTTGAAAAACTATACTACCCAGTATTTACTGCCGACTTATTCGTAGAAAATGTCATCTATCTATCTATATATCATCTCCTATTTATTCAATTATCATATATTTGTCCATTAAATTTGTCAATCTATCTATTTGTTTGTATGATTGAGACCTTTTTTTTTTTTTTTTTTTTTTTGTAGATTTTTATAACTTTCTTTAGATCTTAACCATTGATAATGTGAACCCTACACATATATCAATAGTTAAAATTCAAAAAAAATTGTAAGAATCCAAAAAAAAAAAAAAAAAAAATCCCAAAATTTATTTTATTTTATTTTTTTATGATTATATCACTGCTACCACTACCCTCACCCTCCCAAGTCACTACTACTGCTATCAAATTTTTCCCAACTATGCTAGAGACCTCTAAAATACCATCACTAAACCACCTCTAATGAGGTGGAAAAGTATAAAAAAAAAAAAAAAAAAAAAATTCAAGGCACCTGATTGGCTGTGGCAGTAGGGGACCCACTGCCACATCACTAGTGGTACCTCTAAATTAGAGGTCCCAATCATTTTTCAATTTTTCCGTGTCGACAGTGCTGAGACGACAGTCCAATGATAATCTAGCTGCAGTGGGGTGTCAAAAAAAAAAAAAAAAAAACCTTTAATTAATAAATAATTTTATTAATCATATATTCTTACCTTCATAAAACATGTCGCTTAAAACTTAGGTCAAGTTTGGATACTCCCAAATAATTTAAAAAGTCAAAAAGTTACTCAAAAAGTTAAAAAGTTAATACTATTCACCAAAAGTCAACAATTACAGCTGCACAACTTCCAATTTAAATTTAGGGAAAATTATCCAAAAGTCCCATATCAGCATTAGCAACCCCATTTAGTCCTACCAATTAACGCATATACTGATAGATCCCATAGGTGATAACATTATCACTAATAGGTCCTATTTTGATTTATATTGTGATATTATGGTCGCTTCTACCCCTTCATTTACTGCGTCACACCTCACTATCACATGTCAAAAAGTATTATAGGGCGTTTTTCCCACTGTCACACAGTCACACAGCAGAAAGTACTATAGGGCATTTTCCCCACTGTCACACAGTCACACAGCAGAAAGTACTATAGGGCATTTTCCCCACTGTCACACCCACTGTCACACAGTCACACAGCAGAAAGTACTATAGGGCATTTTCCCCACTGTCACACTGTCTGTCACGCAGAAGAAAGTACTATAGGGCATTTTTCCCACTGTCACACAGCAGAAAATACTATAGGGCATTTTTCCCACTGTCACACCCAAACACACACTGTCACACTGTCTCACACAACCCAACAAATGAGGGCATTTCAGGAAGATACACATACCGCAGGACCAAACGGAGTAATAAAAATATTTAAGGACTAATTGCACCAACATTTCACATTACGGGACTTATCAGTAACTCTCCCTTAAATTTTCCTCTAAAAATCAATTTTCACAATTTTTTATTACACATTTTTCCATAAAAAGTCAAAAAGTTAACCAAAACATCCATATTTTCAACCTCACTTTTTTTGTCAAAAAAGACAAAAAGTGCACTTATTTAGTCTTCCCAAACTTGGCATTCTTGTCATATCCTCGTATAAATATACTCATTAAAAAAAAAATTAAAAATTAAATAATTTTATTATGATATAAAATAGTAGTTAAGAATTTTATATTTTTTATTAATTCTATTAAATATAAAATTTTAATAAAAAGTACTTACAATTTCAAAAATTACAGAGACTATCTATATTTTATATTTGTTTGACAAATGACTAAAATAGTTTCCAAAAAAATCAAAAAATTTATGAAAATATTAGTACAAGAAAACAGGATAAAATGAAAATATTAAATATGTATAATTGTTTTATGAACAGTAAATAAATAAAAATTCATATAATATAATTCAATGTAAATTTTTATAGATAAATAAATTCTATTTCTCTAAATATTATTTTATTTAATCAAAATTTTAAACCAAAGACTTCACAGGTATGACACAATCACGTAAACACCAATGCTCCTGACAAATATAAGTAAACAAGAAGAAAGAAAGATAGATCTCATTCGTATCACAACTTGTTAGATACACTGCTTCAAGATCTAATTCTGATCTTAAAATTAAGAAATCACAAACATATAAAATATATATACAGAGAGAGAGAGAGAGAGAGAGAGAGAGAGAGAGAGAGAGATTTAAGGAACATCACCAAAAAAATCCTTATACTGCATAATGATTTTTGATCAAGATGCAGTTCATCACTTTATGCAGAGAAACACGGTAGAGAGAGAGAGAAAGAAAGGACTGATCTTGATTACTCAATCAATCAATCAATCAGAGAGTCTCGACCGTGATTTCTCTGTATAAACAAATGAAATGGACCATAGGGA
Organism: Camellia japonica; assembly: GCA_030407325.1. Classification (NCBI taxonomy): domain Eukaryota; kingdom Viridiplantae; phylum Streptophyta; class Magnoliopsida; order Ericales; family Theaceae; genus Camellia; species Camellia japonica. The sequence continues at coordinate 102,817,044 of JAPPVO010000016.1, read as the reverse complement.
AGAAGCAGAAGAAGTAATCGCCGTACAGGAGAGAGGAGGAGAAGGTGGGAATCTAGGGTTTACAACCCTTATGAGGCAACATATGTCTCTATATATAGGAGAGAGTTACTAAACGTGTGGCTTTTTTTTTTTTTTTTTTTCATTCTTGGCCTCCTATATTGTTGTTACTAGTATATTATGTTTATAGACCATTTTGTAATTTGGATAAGTCTCTGTCCATATTTGCTTGGCAAGTGAAACAGAACCTACCTCATTATTATTGGAGTAATTGTGGAGATCTTAACGTTGCGTTGGATAGAGTTTTTTTAAATATGATTGAAAAATAAGAGTTGTATTTGGAGTTTTTAAGTTTTGAAATTATGATTTGATTGTGAAAAATTTGTTTGGTGAAAGAGTTTTGGATTGAGTGAGAAATTTTTGATGTGACATATAATATTTGATACAAAAACTTATAACTCATAATCAAACATACAACTCAAAATTCTATAAAATTACATAAATTTTTTTTAAAAATTTGAAAAATATTTTTTTCAAATATATAAAAATTAACATATGTCAATTGCCAGAAAATTTTTTTTTTTTTTACTGTTCCGGTGGAACGACCGTCAGGCCAAATTTCAAAAAAAAAAAAAATTTAAAAATCGCGCCTCACACATAGTTTTCTAAATATTGTGAAAATATAGTTTTAATATCTTATCCAAATATCATATTAGAATGTGTAAGTATAATTATAGTTTGGAAATCGTTCCAAACACATCCCAAGATTTTTATCAAATATTTTTATTAAATATGTTTTACATGATATGAGTTCTATACTTATGCGAGATATTTAATAAAAAATTTAATAAATTTTTTTAAAATTTCTAATATTTTTCTTTTTATTCACATGGATGGGGTACTTACTACCCTTTTTGTTGGAGAAATTATTTGGTGGTTCTGTGGTATGGTTACTGGGTCTATTTGGTAACCATTTCGTTTTTAATTTTCAGTTTATATTTATAAAAATTTAAAAAACTGTCATAAAAACTTGTTTGATAATTTTTTTAGTTTATAAATGGTTGTCTCAGTTTTATAAATTTGAGGAAAAAAACGTAAACTCAAAAAATGAGTTTACGTTTTCAGTTTTCAATTATTTTTTCAATTATTTTTTTTTTCAAATAATTTATTTTCAATTATTTTTTTTTCAAATAATTTGTTTTCAATTATTTTTTAAATTAATTTTTTTTCAAATAATTTTTTTAACTAATTTTTTTTCGAATAATTTTTTTTCAAATATTTTTTTCAATTAATTTTTTTTCAAATAATTTTTTTAACTAATTTTTTTTCGAATAATTTTTTTCAATAAATTTTTTTTAAAATAATTTTTTTTCAAATATTTTTTTCAATTAATTTTTTTTTCAATTATAATGTGTGTGATCCCATTGTCATAAAATAAAATAAAAATAAATATAAATATTTTAGGCCTGAACAAACATATTTTTTAGTTTATGTTTTAAATTTTTTTTAAACATTTTGTTCAAACCAAACGTGTTTGTAATTTATGTTTTTCTAAAAATAAACAAAAGCTAGTTTATAAAATTTTTGTAAACATAAACTAAAAACGTAAACGTTATCAAACGCTACCTTAGTGTTTTAAGTGTGTTATAATTGGTAGAAAAAGTAAAACTCATAATTTTATGCTGGGTAATTAAAAAATATGAGGAAAGCGTTTTGTGACTGATCAAAAACATATCATGTGAAATAATTTTTGAAAAATAACAACAAAGTGGTACGATAAAAAAAAAAAAAATTAAGAGTATAACATTTAAATTTTAATTATTAAAATTTATAAACTTTATCACTAATATATATTTTTTTCTTGTCCCAATTTCCCCATAATTTTTCCTTTTGTCCAGAGACATAGAGCATGTCTCTCTATCATTTTACACCCCATAGTAGGGATGTACAAAATACCGTTCAATTTGCTAAAACCACATTAATCCGCACCGTTCTATCTCTTAATTGTGGATTAAATTTTAAAATTTATAATTTTCCTTTAAAATTAATACATATATATTTTGACATGGATAGGCCCATAAAAGCCACAGCCCATAGTGAACAAACCCAAGCCCATCATTTGGATCTCATTGCATAACCCAGTTGGTAAAGTCCATGACAGCTAGAGGCCAACTCGGCATGAAGGGCCAATGGCATTCGGACATATGGCAGGTGTAGGACAGGCCATATCAGCAGACAAAGATCTACAAAGTTATTGCCACAACATCACCATTAATGCAACCCATCACAGCATTTATTACGACAACACCTCCCCGTCGGAACAGCGCCCCCTTACCCTGAACAAGGTAAGTTACAACACAGGCTTTCGGCGAGGTGGGCACGTCGAAAGGGACAGTGAAATGATTACCAAAGGATATAAGCAAGCATCGAAGAGAAGAAGAAGGTTAAACTTTCTATTCCCATCTCTCTCTCTCTATACTCCCTACTTCCACTACTAACTTACTCGTCGGAGGGTTCACTGGGGGACTACCCTGTTCCCCGTCGAACTTGTTTGCAGGTCACTCGGCGGGCTCGACCATTTGGACCAAAGCTCGAAGAACTTGGATCAGTCCGACCCATCCACTGAGAACGAACTGTATCATCAGTTGGCGCCGTCTGTGGGAAGTGGTTTGTCCGTGAGCTAGTTGTGTTCATTGCCGCCGGAGACCCTTTTTCAGCAACCTTTTCATCTCATCCATCAAGGTGTATGGTCACGACTAGATCCATGGCTTCCCACCATAATGCTGCCGATCAACAAACCGACCCTCCTAATCCAAACAACCCACCACAGTATTTCATCGAGCTTACCAACAACATTAATCGTATGGCCGAGCAAAATCAGGCCCTGATAAATGCTTTACTCCAAGGAAACCTCCCCATTCCTCCTCCACCTCCAAATATTCCACCCAATCCAGAACGAACTCTGGGCCATACTGTTCCACAACCCAATCCACCTAACTTGGGAGGTTTGCAACCTCCTCACCCACATATAAATCCACCACCTCCACCCCCACACCCATCGGTCATAGCACCAGCCCCCGAGGGAGAAGCCAGCAGCGTCCAACACTTGTCTCCCTCTGGTGGTGACAACATTCCCCTTTGGGACGCTGAACTCCGCGCCATGAAACTCCAGCTCCAAGGGGTTATGCAGAACATCCAGCATAAACCCTCCACTATGGCAAACTCACCATTTGTTGCCTCCATCCGAGACAAACCTCTGCCCGCCAAGTTCAAAATGCCCACCATCGACTCCTTCGACGGAACGACGGACCCGGTCAACCATTTGGAGACCTACCGCACCCTCATGATCCTCCATGCCTTCCCTGACGAGATCATGTGCCGAGCTTTTCCGTGACACTGAAGGGGTCAGCTCGACTATGGTTCAGCCAGTTGCCACCAGACTCTGTCTCCACTTTTCAGCATCTCAGTGATTCTTTCCTGAGCCATTTTATTGGAGCCCAACGCCAACGACGCTCGGCCACCCAACTCCTCAACATTCGTCAGACCGAGGGGAGTCACTGCGCAGCTTTGTCACTCGCTTCAATACCGAAGCCTTGCAAGTGGCAGAAAACGATGACAAGGTCATCCTTACGGCTTTCATGACCGGTCTGCGGTCGTCCGATTTCCTTTTCTCCCTCTCTAAAAACCCCCCGACCTCAATGGCAGCCCTACTCTCCAAAGCCCAAAAATACATGAATGCCGAAGATTCACTAGCCGCTCGGCAGGATCCAACAGCCAAAAACCCGACTCCTAGAGAAAAGAGAAAAGACCCCGACCCCAGAAACACCTAGTATCTAGCCCAACACCCCCACTATAACGACCGCCCTCCCCCGTTGACCGGTCGGCACCTACCCGACTGCCCGGTCGGTTCGAGCGGTACACACCCCTTAATTCTCCCATGGAACAAGTCTTCCACCAGATCCAAGCGACTACCCCCTCAAATGGCCTCCACCTCCACGGAACCCTTCCAACCCGAAAGACCAGTCCAAATATTACGT